>JAVIAB010000025.1:32528114-32658876 GCA_032433765.1 Megaustenia siamemsis | reverse complement strand
GTCAGTCAGTGTCCATGTCAGTCAGTGTCCAGGTCAATCAGTGTCCATGTCAGTCAGTGTCCATGTCAGTCAGTGTCCAAGTCAGTCAGTGTCCAGGTCAGTCAGTGTCTAGATCAGTCAGTGTCCAGGTCAGTCAGTGTCCAGGTCAATCAGTGTCTAGATCAGTCAGTGTCCAGGTCAGTCAGTGTCCAGGTCAATCAGTGTCTAGATCAGTCAGTGTCCAGGTCAATCACTGTCTAGATCAGTCAGTGTCCAGGTCAATCAGTGTCTAGATCAGTCAGTGTCCAGGTCAGTCAGTGTCCAGGTTAATCAGTGTCTAGATCAGTGTCTAGATCAGTCAGTGTCCAGGTCAATCAGTGTCTAGATCAGTGTCTAGATCAGTCAGTGTCCAGTCAATCAGTGTCCAGATACGACAGTGTCCAGGTCAATCAGTGTCTAGATCAGTCAGTGTCCATTGCAGTCAGTGTACATGTCAGTCAGTGTCCAAGTCAGTCAGTGTCCAGTTCAACAGTAGAAATGGTTTGTGTCATATTATCTGCAGAGAATGCTTTTGAAGCATCGATGAGGTCTGTGCATTGATGAGGTCAGTACATTGATGAGGTCAGTGCACTAGTGGGGAGCCAGCAATAAAGGTGGAAGTTGTCACAGAATTTAATTGAGAATATTATGATGTGGTAAAAAGCAGCAACAACTTGACATGTGCTACCAATGACCCTGTTTTCTTCATATGTCATCATAAGTGATGAGATTCGGGTCACACGATGCCGATGCTCAGAACCGAAGGACAATCCAGCCAATCAAAAGGTCTGCAATCACCTCAATAAATAAAGCAGGACAAGAACAATACCAAGTATATGTTGATTTATTTTCTGATCAAAAGGGACTTGTTCACAAAGAATCAAAATAGGAAAAATACAGATACACAATGTATTTCCAAGCTGTGATCGCAGCCTTATGCTATAGTCATGAGAACACCTGCACGAAAGACTTGTCCATGATAGCTAATTTTTTAGTTAGCTGAGTGGCAGTGTTCCCTAGCGTTTGGCTTTCCGTGGCAAGGTGCTGTGCCACTGAGTACGGGTTCGATCCTGCTTAGGTCCATATATTGTTTTTTTTATTTTTATTCTGTTGATTATTTGTCATTTTTTCCGAGTGCTGTAAACATACCTCTTCCTCTGAATTGATTCACTGATTATTGCCTCGGAAGTTTCCCTCTATAATAATATTCATTTATTATTATTTGTGTCCTTGTTCACAAAGAACTTGTGTCTCTGGGCCAAACAGTTTATTCTGCTTTCTACAATGAGAATTTGAGACATCTATGGGAGAAAGTGAAAAGAAAATGACTGGACAAATGGTAGAACAAAACATGGCTTCTCCATCTTGACAATGCACTAGTTGTTAATCTAAAGTGGGCTGACAACATTAGATGATTAACAGGATAACATATAACAGCATGCACCATCAAAGATAGGGAATAGATGAAATTGTGCTCTATGGTAGCTAATTTTTTATGTGACGAGCTGTAACTTATAAGGAATTCTATACATTTTAGTGCAAGGCCCTACAACCTATTTTGTAAAGTTGTTCACACACACAAAAAAACTATCCTTGATTATTATTTGAGTCCCTTTTACTAAATCTGTTGGAGAGGGAGGTCTATAGACTAACTCTTCCACAAGAAAAAACAAACAAAATAATTTGTACCTAGCAAAAATGTCAATATAAGGAGCCGCGATAGCTCAGTGGTTAGTGAACTGGACTACAAAGGACAAGAGGTAGGGTTCGATCCCAACTGATGGCTTCCAGGTTCACACAGCCTTAAATGGGTACTGGATTTTTTTCTGGAAAGTAAAGCAGCACGGGCGTAATACCGACCACATTACTCCAAAAATCATGTGCTGAAGGTCTGTAAAATTTATGGCCACTAACACTGTATTACCTATACTCCACTTGGTGTGACGGGGGTACTTTCCTTTTTTTTTTTTTTTTAAAATGTCAATAACTCTTGTCTTATTCTTCATTGTTCGCTTTCATATAACCATATTAATAAACAAAATGTGGCTTCTACTAGTCTTTGTTTGGAGTGTATGGTCTAGACAACTGTTTTCAATCTTAACCCACATTCTCTCACTTTTCTTCAGAAGGTTGAATTGATAACATCAATAAGTCTTCATTTTTCAATATTTAAAAAAATACAATTTACATCCTTTTTTTAATTTTCTTCACTTACTATGTCTTTTGTTTTCATTTGAGTTTTTCTAGTTTCTGTTTTCATATTTTGTCTCAGTTCAGTACATCACTCCACATTATTATATGCTATAGAGTATCCTTCACATTTTACCTTTTTGCAGCACCATATTCACATTTGTACTGCGTAAGCTCCTTGTCAAGTCCTCAAATAGGAAGAAAACTGGAGAAAGATACAGTGGCTGGCCTTGAGAGACACTCACAAGAGAAGCAAAGATAGTAGTCATTGGCTCCTTTAATAAGGCTGAAAGCTCACTCAGAACAGAAATTTATGACAAGGTACGCTGTGATCTCAGTGGTTAGTGAACTGGACTACGAAGGACAAGAGGTAGGGTTCGATCCCAATCGATGGCTTCCGGTTCACCCAGCCTATAATGGGTACCGGATTTTTATTCTGGGAAAGTAAAGCGGCACGGGCGTAATATTGACCACATTACCCCAAAAATCAAGTGTCAAAGGTCTGTAAAATTTATGGTCACTAACACCATATACCCTATACGCCACTTGACATGACGGGGGTACTTTACTTCTTTTTTTACTTACGCTGTGATCCCTATGTTAAATCTAATCTAATAGCAATGAAACAATGTAATATGTAAGATTGCAAGATATCCCCTACCTGCTCTGATGATTCATAATCCAGCTTGAACAACCAAAGTTTAAGCCTGGCTTCCAGCTCAAAGATTGATGATAATGTTAGAAGGAACTGTTCTGCTGTACCCAGGGGAGTGTCTGGATTGGCCATCTGTGCCTCCAAAATTTTAGCTTTTTCTTCTTCTGTCGGAATCATTGTCGTTAAGATTTTCTGAAAAAAAGTCATATTTATGGAAAGTAATGAATTAATAACCACAATGTAATGTGAAGAGCAAAATCTCTATCTAAATATATAGAAAACCAAGATTATGTCCATTGACAAAAAAAAGCCAACCTGAAATCATCATCAACAGCAAATAACTTGAAACTCTAACGAACTATGAATATCTGGATCTGTAGTACTAACAATGGAGACTGGCAGAAAGAGATCACAAGAAGATTAGCAATAGCAACACAAAAATTAAACGATATGTAGAACCTGTGGCACAATACCAGCAAGGCAGTAAAATTCTAATTGCTGAGGGCATGTATCATCTCAATAGTAATATATAATTGTTAATCACGGACAATCTTGCAAACAGTAAGGAAGAAAATCAATTAATTTCAAACAAAATGCTGTGCTGAAGTCAGATGTGTTGTGCCGAAAGGCACAAAGATCACAGATATACTGCAAACCACAACGCAACGTAGACATGCCCACTTAATATCCTTTTAAGGGGGGATGACGAAGAGGTATACTGTCTTAGTCATCTGGTGAACGCAATCAAGCAAGCAAACAAAATGCAACAGAAAAAAACCTTTAAGATATCTTGGATAATGAAAAAGAGCAATGAAAAATATTAAAAGATTTAAACATTAAAAAGAACTGACTTATAATACACCATTGGTAATGACGGTGGCAGACTGTGAACATATTCTGGTCCTGCCATGACACAAAGGCTGGTACTTTCGATTATTGAGTATGAATTGGCTATTCTAACACTCAGCCACATGCAGAATAAAAGACTGGAACAAATACAAAATGAGGCCATGCACATCATACTTGGATGCACGAAAGCCATACTTTACAGGGCAATGCGATATCTCCTTGATTTTCTCACAGTTCCAGGCAGAATAAATATGTCTTGAACATGCGCTTACCTCTGAGTTAGTGCTAATGAACAACATCCACTATACAGTAGGGCATCAGGCTAAAATGAGGAAGTTCATTAGATGGCGTAGGCTGAGAACATAGTTCAACAGATTTGTCCACATGGGGATTTTGAATTCGAGGAAGAATGGAAAAGCCAAACTTTAGTAAGCTGAGTGGCAGTGTTCCCAAGCATTTGGCTTTTCGTGGCAAGGCGCTGTGCCACTGAGTACAGGTTCGATCCTACTTTGGTCCATATTTTTTTCTGTTGTTGATTATTTGTCAATTTTTCGGAGTGCTGTAAACATACCTCTTCATCTGAATTGATTCACTGATTATCGCCTTGGAAGTTTCTCTCTAGAATAATATTCAATCATTATTATTTGTCTCCTCTTATGGACATGTATGGTGTGCAATGAAGAATGACACTGGAAGTACATTGGTCATGAGCTGAGAATGGACAAAAGAAGACTCCAACACCAGGGCTCCATGTGGACATTAGAAGTACATTGGTCATGAGCTGAGAATGGACAAAAGAAGACTCCAACACCAGGGCTCCATGTGGACATTAGAAGTACATTGGTCATGAGCTGAGAATGGACAAAAGAAGACTCCAACACCAGGGCTCCATGAGCATGCTGGAAGTACATTGGTCATGAGCTGAGAATGGACAAAAGAAAACTCCAACACCAGGGCTCCATGTGAACACTGGAAGTACATTGGTCATGAGCTGAGAATGGATAAAAGAAGACTCCAGCCTCCATGTAGACACTAGAAGTACATTGGTCATGTGCTGAGAATGGATAAAAGAAGACTCCAACACTAGGGCTCTATGTGGAAAGTACATTGGTCATGAGCTGAGAATGGACAAAAGAAGACTCCAACACCAGGGCTCCATGTGAACACTGGAAGTACATTGGTCATGTGCTGAGAATGGACAAAAGAAGACTCCAACACCAGGGCTCCATGTGAACACTGGAAGTACATTGGTCATGAGCTGAGAATGGACAAAAGAAGACTCCAGCCTCCATGTGGACACTAGAAGTACATTGGTCATGTTCTGAAAATGGAAAAAAGAAGACTCCAATACCAGGGCTCCATGTGGATGCTGGAAGTACATTGGTCATGAGCTGAGAATGGACAATTGAAGACTCCAACACCAGGGCTCCATGTGAACACTGGAAGTACATTGGTCATGAGCTGAGAATGGACAAAAGAAGACTCCAGCCTCCATGTGGACATTAGAAGTACATTGGTCATGTTCTGAAAATGGAAAAAAAGAAGACTCCAACACCAGGGCTCCATGTGGATGCTGGAAGTACATTGGTCATGAGCTGAGAATGGACAATAGAAGACTCCAACACCAGGGCTCCATGTGGACACTAGAAGTACATTGGTCATGTTCTGAAAATGGAAAAAAGAAGACTCCAACACCAGGGCTCCATGTGGATGCTGGAAGTACATTGGTCATGAGCTGAGAATGGACAATAGAAGACTCCAACACCAGGGCTCCATGAGGTTGCTGGAAGTACATTGGTCATGAGCTGAGAATGGACAAAGGAAGACTCCTATGCCAGGGCTTCATGAGGATGCTGGAACTCAAGAAGAATAATTAACAGAGAGAGCTTAACTATGAATTTAAGAAGAAAACAAGATCTAACCGTGAATCACCAGACATGGGAGTTATGATTTCTACATTATGTGCTGCCTTTAGCTTATGATGAAGTAACTAACTAACTAATATCAATGCAAAGGCCGTAATGCTACGTGTTATTTTATGGCTTCCTCACATATCTAAATTCACACCAAAACTAGACAAGTATCACTATTTCATGGTGACAATCTACTCAACGATAAACCCATCCACCCACCCACCCAAACCCACCCACACACCCACTCACCCACCCACCCACCCATCCATCCATCCATCCATCTATCTATCTATCTATCTATTGTCCTTTCGAGCCGAAGATGGCACATAGGCAAAACCACAATCTCAAAAAACAGAAACCTTGCGTGCCAAAATGGCACATATTGCAGAGATCACTGCTTCTAAAATCTATGGGAAAATTGAAAAAAAATAGAAAAAAAGTATGGTAAAAGCTTTACGTGGTAGTAGATGACACAGATTTGAACGACGTTTCGGCTCAATAGGCCTTCAGCAGGAACAGAACTATTATATATAATTTTTATTCTCTCTCTTTTATTCTCACTCTCTATACTCTCTCTCTTTTATTCTCACTCTCTATACTCTCTCTCTTTTATTCTCACTCTCTATACTTTCTCTCTTTTATTCTCACTCTTTATAAGGAACCTTTCTGTTCCTGCTGAAGGCCTATTGAGCCGAAACGTCGTTCAAATCTGTGTCGTCTACTAACCACGTAAAGCTTTTACCATACCTTTTTTCTATTTTTTTCAATTTTCCCTCACATTTCAGCTTTACTGCAGCTTCACATTTTTATGCATTCATTTGCATTTTTTTTGCCTTAACCCCTAAAATCTATGGCTCTGTTTCCATAACAACACTTTTTACAATGACAGCTTGTCAAGCGATCGATCAATCTCCTTAGTCACCTCTTACGACATGCCTGGAAGGTCACAGTGTCACTATTCTTTACTTCCCTCCCTTGTAAAATTAATCATGCAGAAATTGGTTTCACTTTGTAAAGAGATAGTATGGGACAGTTATTGATAGGGGGCCTCGGTAGCCTAGTTGGGAAAACCACCCGACTGAGCTACTGATGTTCGGACAACTCAGTTCGATTCCTGTTGAAAGTAGTGTGAATTGTACTCATGGTTGGAAAAAAATATACCCCCGCACAGATCACAATGCAGACAAAAACAATATACAAGTTGATGAAACTAAAACCAACAGAAAACTTAAAAGAATCTATAAAAAGAAAATATATATCTTGAAGACTAACTTCAATTCCTTCCTTGTTCATAATAGAGTTATCCATCTTGAGTATAGCTGCCTTGATCGACCTAGGAGAGGGCAGCACTGTGAGACAATATTAATAGCGTTGGATCGCTTTGGGTCCAGAACTGTTATTTCTTTTTTTGCACTTCCATCTTGTTTCTGAGGACATAAAGGTTAAAAGGTTAGAGGTAACTGGCGGTTGTGGTGAAAAAAAGTCATGTGTTCTCATGGTAGATAGATGTATTGTTTACTGAGTCAGAGACGGAGACGGTACATAGGGCAGACGTTTTAGACTTTCCATGTCCAAATAGGGCAGAACATTTATATTTTCCATGTCCAAATAGGGCAGAAAATTTAGACTTTCCATGTCCAAATAGGGCAGAAGATTTAGAATTTCCATGTCCAAATAGGGCAGAAAATTTATATTTTCCATGTCCAAATAGGGCAGAAAATTTAGACTTTCCATGTCCAAATAGGGCAGAAGATTTATATTTCCATGTCCAAATAAGGCAGAAAATTTAGACTTTCCATGTCCAAATAGGGCAGAAAATTTAGACTTTCCATGTCCAAATAGGGCAGAAAATTTAGACTTTCCATGTCCAAATAGAGCAGAAAATTTAGACTTTCCATGTCCAAATAGGGCAGAAGATTTAGACTTTCCATGTCCAAATAGGGCAGAAGATTTAGACTTTCCATGTCCAACTTCTCTTTCCTTAAGTGTCAGACCTTGCACAGGACCTGATTGTTTCTCACCACATGTCTTTGTTCTGCAGGGGTTGCTCAAATCTCGGTGAGGAAGCTGATGCTTGTTGTTGTTGCCGCTCACCTCAGTGTTCTTTTTAGCGTTTCTCAAGGTCAGCCTCTTTTTCTTTTATCCTCTGGTTCCCATTTGAGAGCCTGCTTTGAGATTCTCTTGTTGCCTCTTTTCATCACGTGGCCAACATATGTCCACATTCTTCTCTAGATTATAAATAATATTTTTGTATGCTTTGTCATTTCTCTTATTTCTGTACTAGTCTTGAATTCCTTCCACAGCACGTGTTGTGTTTTTTTATGCTGCATTTGTTTTCAAACTCATCTAATTTATTTCTTAATTTGTTTTCCATCTCTCGCATGCATATGTAAGAGTGGATAATATATTTGATAAAAAAATCCTGTGCTTTGTTTTTGTGCTTAGTAATTTTGATTATCCTGTGTGTTACCGGGGCCTCATTATGAGGGAAGTAAAGAATAGTGACACTGTGACCTTCCAAGCATGTCGTAAGAGGCGACTAAGGAGGTTGATCGATGGCTTGACAAGCTGTCATTGTAAAAAGTATTGTTATGGAAACAGTCATAGATTTTAGAAGCAGTGATCTCTGCAATATGTGCCATTTTGGCACGCAAGGTTTCTGTTTTTGAGATTGTCGTTCTGCCCGATTTGCTGTCTTCAGCTCGAAAGGACAATAGATAGAATTTTGATTTCCATATTTTATTAAGGTTTCTGAAAGTCATTACTGTCTTTGCTGTTCTCGATTCTACTTTCATTCTTTGTGTCTCCTTGATCTATGCAGCTTCCAAGATATACAAAGTGACCTACTTCTTCCACTGCTTTTCCTTGGATGGTGGAAAAAATATGCCAATTTTGTTTCTCTTATAAGTGTTTTTTCCAGTGTCATTCTAGGTCTTTATCGTTTTCTGTATCCTGATGTGAGGGACTGGTTGGTCTCAAGGCAAGGCACCAGTCTTGAGACAGAGAGGTTGTGGGTTCAAATCCTGGCTGCACCACTTGGGATTTTTATTTGTGATTTCTATCTGCTGCAACCATCCCTGGTCTCAGCAACGAGGCCCAGCTTGAAACATCATTTATTCATCAACAACAAAAAATATGAGTTCCTCCGAAAATGGAGTTATCCGCCTGTGTGGCGAGGGACCCCTGTGAACACGACTGCCAGTTAAAAACAGATTAACATGCAAAATTCAATTCCTAGACTCTAGTGACTTCGCCTGAGATGCAAGCTGGCAAATGCAAAAAAAAAAAAAAAAAAAAAAAAAAAAAGTATCCTGTTGTTTCCCATATATGAGCCAGTTTTGAGATGTTCTTGTTGTCTCTTCTCAACACATATCCAACATATCTTAATTGTAGATGAGATCATTGGTTGCCATTTCTCTTATCTCTTTATTAGTCTTGAATTCATTCCATTGTACATTGAGAATCCTTCTTAGGTATTTGTCTTCATAAGCATTTAGTTTTTTTTCTAAATCTCTTTTGTTGTTTTCCAGCTTTGACATGTTTAGGTAAGGATTGTTAACACATTTGAGCTGAATATTTTCAGATTAGTTTTCCTGCTTAGTATTTCTAATTTGCATATTTTGCCAAGTTTATACAAAATTTTCTGCCACTTTTGCTATTCTGCTTCTGATCTCTCTGTTTTTCTTTTCTGTTTTTGCAACTTCTTGGTTTATATTGTTACCAAGATACACAAAGTAGTCTATCTATCTATCTATCTATTGACCTTTCGAGCCGTAACCGGCCCATAGGGCGTAGACCAAGATACACCTTCTCCTATATGAATTTTTGTTCTAGCAGTTTTCTTTTAAAGATATTTTATCAAATCTCGCCATCTGTCTCTGTTCTGTGCAAGCAGTTCTATCTCATTGAGGGAGCCGATTCCTGCTGCTCTTGCCTCTCTCATCAATGTTCTTCTCAGTGTCTCCCTGGGTCTTCCTCTTTTTCTTTTACCTGTTGTTTCCCATATGAGGGCTTGCTTTGCTATTCGATTATTATCTCTTCTCATCACATGTCCAACGTATGACCATCGTCTTTTCTTTATTACTGAAGATATTAGTGGTTGATTGACGATTTCTCTAATTTCCTCGTTTGTTTTGAATTCGTTCCATTCTATGCCAAGTATTTTCCTTAGACATTTATTTTCGAATGCGTTCAACTTTGTTTCTATATCTCTTGTTGTTTTCCAGCTTTCACACGCATACGTAAGGGTTGATAGTACATTTGATTTGAATAGCCTAAGTTTTGTGTTTGTGCTAATGAGTTTTGATTTCCACAACTTTTCAAGGCTTCTGAAGACATTGCTGCTTTAGCCAGTCTGATTCTAATTTCTTTGCTCGTATCCCCTTCTCGATCAATGTAACTTCCAAGATAGATAAAGTGATCGATCTCTTCTACTGGTTTGTTTTCCATGTATATTTTGTCACTTGTTGGAATTAAACTTTTCATGACTTTAGTCTTTCATGATTGACCTCAAGCCCAATTTTGCTGGCTATTGATGATAGTTCATTTGTGTTTTCCTGCATCGTTTTTATCTGACTGCTGATGAGAACTATGTCATCAGCAAAGTCGAGGTCCTCCAAATGGTCTCCTTGTATCCATTCGATGCCTTTATTACCAGTGCAGCATTTCTTCATTATGAAGTCCATAACAATTCCAAATAACAAGGGCGATAAAATACATCATTGTTTAACCCCAGTTTCTATTGGGAAACATTCGCTCAGTCCTTCCTCTGTTCGAACTGCACATGTGTAACCATCATACATGTCTTTGATAATATTTATGATTTTTGATGGTAAACCATATTGCTTCAGAATTTTCCACAAAGAATCTCTATGAATACTATCAAATGCTTTTTTGAAGTCGATGAAGTTAAGTACAAAAGGTTTTTGCTTTTCAATGTGTTCCTCCAATATAAGTCGTAGAGTGAAAATGTGGTCAAGACAGCTTCTCCCTTTTCTAAACCAGCCTGTTCTTCACCACCTAAAGCTAATGACCAATAACAAGGCTGCTGGAGAGGATAAGTTAACAGCTGAGATCCTCAAGGCAATTGATAGCCATAATTTAATACATCTCCAAAAAATGTTCAACATCATTTGGAAAACAGAGAAGACGCCTCATAAATGGAAAAAGGAATCATTGTTAAGATCCCAAAAAAGGGCAATCTTAGAGATTGTAACAACTGGAGAGGCGTGACACTTTTGTCAGTTGCCTCAAAGTTATTCTGTAAAATCATCCTAAATAGAATAAGGATTCAATAGATACAAAGTGGTCTACTTCTTCCATAATCTCTATCTCTCTATCTATCTATCTATTGTCCTTTCAAGCCGAAGACGGCACATAGGGCAGAACCACAATCTCAAAAACAGAAACCTTGAGTGCCAAAATGCCATATATTGCAGAGATCACTGCTTCTAAAATCTATGGCTCTTTTTCCATAACAATACTTTTACAATAACAGCTTGTCAAGCCATCGATCAAACTCCTTAGTCACCTCTTACGACATGCCTGGAAGGCCACAGTGTCACTATTCTTTACTTCCTTCATAATGAGGCCCCGGTAACACACGGGTTATACTTCATTGAAAATGGTAGTATCACCAAGTCTTTCTTCATTCTCTTCAGCAATTTTTCATCATCATCAAGTACCGAGCCTGCTGGCGTAGGTGATCATGTCTCTCCACAACTTTCGATCTCGGCAGCTATTTATCATTTCTGTTGTTGACCGTCTGCCAAGCCATTCTCTTAAGCTGTCTGTTATTTTTTCTCTTTGTTTCCCTCTATCTCTTTGTCCCTCAATTTTTCCAGTTGTTACAATATATTCCAGTTGTTCTCTTCTCATTACATGACCAAAAATAATGATTGTTTTCTTCCTAATATTGGAAATTAGCTCTCTTTTTGTTTTGACCTGTCTCAGAACATTTTCATTACTCTTCTTAGCTGTCCGTGGTATTCTCAACATTCTTCTGTAAAACCACAATTCTACAGGCTCCAGTGATTTTCTTGTCTGTTGTCCTATTGTCCATGATTCACATCCATATGTTAAGACTGGCTCTACATAACATTTAAGAACTCTTTTTCTTGTTTCTATTGTCAAAAATAGATTGCATAGTATCTTCCTCATTTTTTGGAAAGCTGCTTTTGCCTGAGCCATTCTGCATCTCACCTCTTTTGTACATCTTCCATCTGAGGTTAACAAAGTTCCCAAATATTTAAATTCATTTACCTGTTTTAATATTGTTCCACTTGTCTTTATTTTGCACTGAGGTGATGTCTTTTTCTTTGTTGTTACCATTACCTCTGTCTTTTTGCTATTAAGTCTGAGTCCTTTATTTTTGCTTTCCTTCACTATAATGTCCAACATTTCTTGTAACTCATTGTGATTCTTAGCGATTAAGACTGAGCAATTTTCCATAATAGACCAAAATAAAAAGTACAACAAAATATCGATATGTGCAAGATGGCATGTGACTTCATCATCATCATTATAGTTCAATATATTTCAACTATCTCTTTATTAAACGATCATTATTTTTTGGCCATGTAATGAGAAGAGAACAGCTGGAATATATTGTAACAACTGGTAAAATTGAGGGATGAAGAGATAGAGGGAAGCAAGTGGAGAGACATGATCACCTACGCCAGCAGGCCCGGTACTTGTTGTTGTTATCTCTTTACTGTCCTCTCTAGCTGAAGATTTCCCACAGGACAGAAATTCTTGAAAGTCTGTGTCCGACAATCTTTGTTATCAAGAGACAGACCTGGCACAGGACCTGCATTTAATTTTACCCCACATCCCTATTCTGAGCAATGTGCTTAATATCATCCCTATTCTGAGCAATGTGCTTAATATCATCCCTATTCTGAGCAATGTGCTTAATATCATCCCTATTCTGAGCAATGTGCTTAATATCATCCCTATTCTGAGCAATGTGCTTAATATCATACTTATTCTAAGCAATGTGCTTAATATCATCCCTATTCTGAGCAATTTGCTTAATATCATCCCTATTCTTAGCAATGTGCTTAATATCATCCCTATTATGAGCAATGTGCTTAACATCATCCCTAATATGAGCAATGTGCTTGATATCATCCCTATTCTGAGCAATGGGCTTAATATCATACCTATTCTAAGCAATGTGCTCAATATCATACCTATTCTAAGCAATGTGCTCAATATCATACCTATTCTGAGCAATGTGCTTAATATCATCCCTATTCTGAACAATGTGCTCAATATCATACCTATTCTAAGCAATGTGCTTAATATCATCCCTATTCTGAACAATGTGCTTAATATCATACCTATTCTGAGCAATGTGCTTAATATCATCCCTATTCTGAACAATGTGCTTAATATCATACCTATTCTAAGCGAAGTGCTTAATATCATACCTATTCTAAGCAATGTGCTCAATATCATACCTATTCTAAGCAAAGTGCTTAATTTCATACCTATTCTAAGCAATGTGCTCAATATCATACCTATTCTAAGCAATGTGCTCAATATCATACCTATTCTAAGCAATGTGCTCAATATCATACCTATTCTAAGCAAAGTGCTTAATTTCATAACTATTCTAAGCAATGTGCTCAATATCATACCTATTCTAAGCAAAGTGCTTAATTTCACACCTATTCTAAGCAATGTGCTCAATATCATACCTATTCTAAGCAAAGTGCTTAATATCATCCATTTTCTGAGCAATGCACTTAGTAGCATCCCTATTCTGAGCAATGCACTTAGTAGCATCCCTATTCTAAGCAATGTGCTTAAAATCATCCCTATTCTAAGCAATGTGCTTAATATCATACCTATTCTGAGCAATGTGCTTAATATCATCCCTATTCTGAGCAATGTGCTTAATATCATACCTATTCTAAGCAAAGTGCTTAATATCATACCTATTCTGAGCAATGTGCTCAATATCATCCCTATTCTGAGCAATGTGCTCAATGTCGGTGAGGGCGCTAATATCTGTGTTGTTGACTATCACTTAAGAGTTCTTTTTCGTATTTCTCTAAGTTGATCTCTTTTTTCTTTTACCCTCTGGTTCCCATTTGAGGGCTTGCTTTGAGATTCACTTGTTGCCACTTCTCATCACATGGCCAACATATTCTTCTGTTTATGGTTGATATTTTTGAATGCTTTGTCATTTCTCGGTCTGTCAAATACTTGGGCACAATAATAATATAAATCATAATAATAATAACATCAGATGGAAGATGCACCACAGAAATAACAAGCAGAATAGCTCTGGCTAAAATGGCATTTTAGAAAATGAAAAACGCATTTGCAACAAGTCTATATCAATAGAAATTAAAAAGAGAATTCATTGGTGCTATACTGAGTCAATTCTAACCTATGGAAGCGAATCATGGATGGTAGACAAACAAATGAAAAGACGATTAGAGGCCATAGAGATGGGATTTCTCAGAAGAATATTGAAAGTTCCCTGGACAGCTAAAAAGACCAATGAAGAAATTCTCAAAGAGGCCAACACAAAAAGGCAGCTCCTAAAAACATCAGAAAAAAACAATCAACATTTTTTGGGCACATCATGAGAAGAGGAAAGTTGGAATACTTGGTTACAACTGGCAAAATAAAAGGAAAGAGAGATTGCGGATGACAAAGAGAGAAAATACTGGATGGCTTGGTGTCATGGCATGGAAAACAGTCAACAACAGAAATGATACAATGCTTTGTGGATAGTAGATTGTGGAAGGACATGATCACCTACACCAACTGGTATGGCACATGATGATTACGATGTCATTTTTCTGAATTCTGCACTAGTCTTGAACTCATTCCATAATATATGTATTTTCCTGGGGCATTTAACTTCAAATGCATCCAATTTATTTTCTATTTCTTTAGTTGTTTTCCAGCTCTCATATGCATAAGTCTTCTTCTTCTACTTTTTTAGCTCCCTGTGGAGCATAAGTCGTCAACAAATACTTTCCAAGTTGTTCTGTTTTTTGCCATTCTTTTAAGATCATCCCATGTCTTCCCCATCATCTTCATCTCTGCTTCTATCTATCTTCTCCCAGAATTTCTTGGTCTTCCTCTTTGTCTTTTCCCCTGGGGATTCCAAAAAAGGGCCTGTTGTATAATGCTCTCAGTTGGCATCCGCAGTGTGTATCCTATCCAGCGCCATCGTCTTCGCTGTATCTCTTTATCCACTGGTATTTGACCGGTACATTTCCATAATTCTATATTAGTGATTTTGTCCTGCCATTTCCATCCTTTTATTCTGCGTAAGCATCCATTAATGAAAGTCTGTATCTTCATAGTTGTCAATTTTGTTGTTTTCCACATATGCGTACGTAAGTGTGGATAATATATTTGATTTCAAAATATGGAGCTTTATTATTGAATTAAATTACAGTTTAATGGTAATGGTGTAGAAGACAAGTACCACACAAAATAAATGAAAGAAAGCCTTACCACTTCCTGTAGGGAAATTCGTAGAAGAAACATCATGTCAAACAGCTGCTGGAACAATGTACTCAAGCCACCAAGAGAATATAATAATAAAGACATCTTCGTCAAATCATATATTTTATATCGGTGATATATGAATAAATATTAACTCTTTCCGTACGTTTTGACGCACTGTGCGCCATGCTGATTTTGGCTGTGTACGTTTCATCACATAGTGTGTCACTCTCAATTAGTGTGAACCTTCAACAAACCATATTCTTTTTACATGTCTTGTATCATCTTGGTATTGGTGAAATCTAATACCTTGTTCAGTTATCTAACAATTTATATATAATGTGTTAGATAAATATAAATATGTAGATTGATTCTAAAAACCATGAAAAATTTTGTTTCTGAAATCTCTTCCGTTGCATTGATAAAAAGCTTCCGTACGGAAGAGTTAAGCTGTGCATATTTAACATGGAGTAACATTTAACACATAGACTAATATAAAAAAAAATAGATAAAGATAAAGAGGTTAAAATATTGAGACAAATATCTAAAAAACTAGATAATGAGATAAAAAATTGAGACAGACATCTAAAAAAAAAAGATAATGAAATAAAATATTGATCCATTTATCTAAAAATATAGATGAGGTAAAATATTGAAAAAACTAGATAATGAGGTAAAATATTGAAACACACCTAAAAATAGATAGTGAGGTAAAACATTGAGACATACCTAATTAAATAGATAGTGAAGTAAAATATTGAGACATATATTTAATTAAATAGATAGTGAGGTAAAATATTGAGACATATATTTAATTAAATAGATAGTGAAGTAAAATATTGAGACATATATTTAATTAAATAGATAGTGAGGTAAAATATTGAGACATATATTTAATTAAATAGATAGTGAGGTAAAATATTGAGACATATATTTAATTAAATAGATAGTGAGGTAAAATATTGAGACATATCTAATTAAATAGATAGTGAGGTAAAATATTGAGACATATATTTAATTAAATAGATAGTGAAGTAAAATATTGAGACATATATTTAATTAAATAGATAGTGAAGTAAAATATTGAGACATATATTTAATTAAATAGATAGTGAGGTAAAATATTGAGACATATATTTAATTAAATAGATAGTGAAGTAAAATATTGAGACATATATTTAACTAAATAGTGAGATAAATATTGAGACATATATTTAATTAAATAGTGAGATAAATATTGAGACATAAATTTAATTAAATAGTGAGATAAATATTGAGACATATATTTAATTAAATAGTGAGATACATATTGAGACATATATTTAATTAAATAGTGAGATAAATATTGAGACATAAATTTAATTAAATAGTGAGATAAATATTGAGACATATATTTAATTAAATAGATAGTGAGGTAAAATATTGAGACATATCTAATTAAATAGATAGTGAGGTAAAATATTGAGACATTTATTTAATTAAATCATCATCATCATCAAGTACCGGACCTGCTGGCATAGGTGATCATGTCTCTCCACAACTTTCGATCTCGGCAGCTATTTATCATTTCTGTTGTTGACCTTCTGCCAAGCCATTCTCTTAAGCTGTCTGTTATTTTTTCTCTATCTCCTTCCCTCTATCTCTTTTGCTTCCCTCTATCTCTTTATCCCTCAATTTTTCCAGTTGTTACAATATATTCCAGTTGTTCCCTTCTCATTACATGGCCAAAAAATGATGATTGTTTCTTCCTAATATTGGAAATGAGCTTTCTTTTGCTTTGACCTCTTTCAGAGCATCTTCATTACTCTTCTTAGCCGTCCATGGTACTCTCAACATTCTTGCGTAAAACCACATTTCTACAGACTCCAGTGACTTTCTTGTCTGTTGTCCTATTGTCCATGATTCGCATCCATATGTTAAGACTGGCTCTACGTAACATTTAATTTAATTAAATAGATGAAGTAAAATATTGAGACATATATTTAATTAAATAGATAGTGAGGTAAAATATTGAGACATATATTTAATTAAATAGATCTATCTATCTATTGACCTTTCGAGCCGTAACCGACCCATAGGGCGTAGACCAAGATACACCTTCTCCTATATGAATTTTTGTTCTAGCAGTTTTCTTTTAAAGATATTTTATCAAATCTCGCCATCTGTCTCTGTTCTGTGCAAGCAGTTCTATCTCATTGAGGGAGCCGATTCCTGCTGCTCTTGCCTCTCTCATCAATGTTCTTCTCAGTGTCTCCCTGGGTCTTCCTCTTTTTCTTTTACCTGTTGTTTCCCATATGAGGGCTTGCTTTGCTATTCGATTATTATCTCTTCTCATCACATGTCCAACGTATGACCATCGTCTTTTCTTTATTACTGAAGATATTAGTGGTTGATTGGCGATTTCTCTAATTTCCTCGTTTGTTTTGAATTCGTTCCATTCTATACCAAGTATTTTCCTTAGACATTTATTTTCGAATGCGTTCAACTTTGTTTCTATATCTCTTGTTGTTTTCCAGCTTTCACACGCATACGTAAGGGTTGATAGTACATTTGATTTGAATAGCCTAAGTTTTGTGTTTGTGCTAATGAGTTTTGATTTCCACAACTTTTCAAGGCTTCTGAAAGACATTGCTGCTTTAGCCAGTCTGATTCTAATTTCTTTGCTCGTATCCCCTTCTCGATCAATGTGACTTCCAAGATAGATGAAGTGATCGATCTCTTCTACTGGTTTGTTTTCCATGTATATTTTGTCACTTGTTGGAATTAAACTTTTCATGACTTTAGTCTTTTCATGATTGACCTCAAGCCCAATTTTGCTGGCTATTGATGATAGTTCATTTGTGTTTTCCTGCATCGTTTTTATCTGATTGCTGATGAGAACTATGTCATCAGCAAAGTCCAGGTCCTCCAAATGGTCTCCTTGTATCCATTCGATGCCTTTATTACCAGTGCAGCATTTCTTCATTATGAAGTCCATAACAATTCCAAATAACAAGGGCGATAAAATACATCCTTGTTTAACCCCAGTTTCTATTGGGAAACATTCGCTCAGTCCTTCCTCTGTTCGAACTGCACATGTGTAACCATCATACATGTCTTTGATAATATTTATGATTTTTGATGGTAAGCCATATTGCTTCAGAATTTTCCACAAAGAATCTCTATGAATACTATCAAATGCTTTTTTGAAGTCGATGAAGTTAAGTACAAAAGGTTTTTGCTTTTCAATGTGTTCCTCCAATATAAGTCGTAGAGTGAAAATGTGGTCAAGACAGCTTCTCCCTTTTCTAAACCCAGCCTGTTCTTCACGCATTACTGTATCTATTGAATCCTTTATTCTATTTAGGATGATTTTACAGAATAATTTTGAGGCAACTGACAAAAGTGTCACGCCTCTCCAATTGTTACAATCTCTAAGATTGCCCTTTTTTGGGATCTTAACAATGATTCCTTTTTTCCATTTATGAGGCGTCTTCTCTGTTTTCCAAATGATGTTGAACATTTTTTGGAGATGTATTAAATTATGGCTATCAATTGCCTTGAGGATCTCAGCTGTTAACTTATCCTCTCCAGCAGCCTTGTTATTGGTCATTAGCTTTAAGGTGGTTTCTATTTCACTCAAGGTGAAGTCATCTAAATTTACATCTAATTCTGCTGCTGGTGTTTCAGCTTCAAAATCTATTAAACTGTGAGGTAGTGGACGGTTAAGAATTTCTTTGAAGTGTTCCGCCCAACGGGCTTTTATGTCTGCGCTTGTTGTTAGCATTAATCCAGATTTGTCTAGAATTGGTGTTCCACTGGATGTATAGGTGTTTGTCAGCATCTTTTGTACAGTATAAAGAGTTCTGCTGTCTCCTGTAATTGCAGCTGTCTCTGCTTTCTCTGCCAAGTTGTCTATATAAGCTCTTGTATCTCTTCTTGCCGAACTTTTCACTTTGTTGTCTAATTCTTTGTATGTTGCTTTTGCCAGAACCTTTCCAAGATCTGTCTTTACATTAGTCATGGCTCTCTTCGCTTCTCTTCTTTCTTTGATGTATTTCCATTAAATAGATAGTGAGGTAAAATATTGAGACAGAAATATAAAAATAAAAATAATAAGGTAGAATATTGAGACAGATATCTAAAGTAAGCCAACTCGAAAGCTAGAGTAGACAACAGTCAAAAACAAAATCTAATGTTATCAGACAAGCCAAGGCAGTTAGAGTATTGTCAAATCAGATGAGAACATTTACAATATTGAATATCCCTGAATCACACACCTTGAACACTTGCAGGATGCTGGCAATTAAAAGAAAACTTGGAGTGTCCAGTCAGACATATCATCAACGGCTATCAGAAGTCTCAAAACATTGAGTCATACCAAGATAATCAGATTAATTTTCGTCAGATTGCAGATGGACATGTGGCCGACACAGAGTATTTGCGAGAAACATGCAGAAGTGACTTCCGGTCAATATGGCTGATAAGCGGCAGAAACCATTGAGGCTCAGTCTAAAAAGTGTTACTTGTTGCAGTTTTCTCATATTCCAAGTCTGGCTTGCTGCCAGAGCTACTGAGTTTAGTGCTCTCTGCACGCAGTGAGCTATGTTTTTATCGGGATCATGTTTCAATATTCCAATTGCTTACGATAACTGATAACATCGTATAACGAAGGACAGTTCAGCTGCGTTCACTTTTGATGCAGCTTGGCCTTATATTTTTTGGCATGTGCTGTAGCTGCTAAGATGAGGACTGCAGCTGCCTTTCTTTGTTTGGATCCTTCAATGAGATGAATTTTAATTTGGATGATTCCACTGACATGGGCGGTTGAGCTATTATGGATTTTACTTTGTTTGCAGTGATACAGGGGCCTTCGATTAACCAAAACCATAAAAAGTAAGAAATCAATAAAGACTGGCAACTCTATGAAGGGGAAAACACTCAATGTTCTTTTAAGGGGTAAGAACTCTGATGTGAGAGAAAATGAATGTGCTGACAACCTGCCTGAGACAGCTGCTGTGGATGGTGGACATGCAATCGACCGGACTGACTTTCAAAATGCCCTAAGAGAGACAGGACACACTAATGATACAGTCTATGATCATGAATCTACAACATCATGTCCAACTACTTCACCCCCAGCCAACCACAGAAATGAAAAATGATAGATACATAGATTATAGTTTTTTTATTCAAGATAAAAATTGTTCAAGATAAAAATTGTTCAAGATAAAAATTATTCAAGATAAAAATTGTTCCAAGATAAAAATTGTTCAAGATAAAAATTGTTCAAGATAAAATGAAATAACAAAACTTGCCTTGGTCTTGAGGTCTGATGTTTTTGTTTCAAATAAATGTTCCAGTTTTTCTGTGTCAATCTTGACAGGGACTAGGTTCTTCCAGATGATGTCTTTAACAGCAGGATGTGGGTTATCTCCAGACAGGGGGTGCCAGTGAAGACGAAGAGTTTTCTTGTTCTTTTTTAGATTAGCACCAAGTGGTGGAGGCAGTGACGAGGAGGTTGGATAATGAAAGCTGCTACCAAATGGAGTTAATGGCGAAAGATTACTTGGAGGTAGAGGAGGTGGATGGAGATCCCCAACTGGTGGAGGAGGCGGAGGTATACTGCCGGGTAAAAGACTAACAGATGGATCAAAAATCACAGATGATGAGAGAATGCTCACATCGTCTTCATTTGCTAAATCACTGAAATCCATATCCTTAACTTTTAATTGTCTGTTTAATCGCCTCTGAATTCTGTCCCACTGGAAATCACTCTCTCCTTTTTTCTCAGGTTCAGGTGTACTCATGACAGGAATTTGTTTAGGAACATTTGAACGGTTCAGATTATCCCTGGCGTTTATGATTACATTTGTGAAGCTACCTACAGGTATTGTGGTTTCTCTAGAAACTTCAGTCTGCTCATTCATCAACTTGTTAAGCATATTTTTAACTTGACCATCTTCTGCTTCTAGAGAATCATTCTCCATTGCCTTATGAGACTGCGAAGACTTTAAAGCATCATTTGAATATGTCTGTCCATGTATCTGGTTGTTATATATTTGGAATGAATCATTTTGTTGATTGTTTTCATCATAATTTAAAGAATTCGATAAAGAATTGTCTCTGCTTAAGATATTGGGAACACCTCTAGAGTCTATGACAGGACTTTCTTGACTAATTTGACGGAAGTGGTTACGGAAATGTGGATGATGAGAAGACTGATTGTTAGAATATGTTGCATCTTCTGACATCATCTTAGATGCCTTGTTTTCATTGGGTGACTGATTATCAAACTTTAAAACTGGAAGATTTATCGATCGTTTAGATATCATAGACTGAGAAGTAGATGGAGATGGTAAAATGAAGGTGATGTTGGGACAGAAGAATCTGACTCCTTCTGTTGAGGCTTAAAATGTGATGACTCTTGAACTGACTCAAGTGATCTTCCATTTTGATAAGATTGTTCGTTGTATGAGTTTGAAGAATATCTGGTGACATTAGCTTGAGCTTTGTCAAAGTCAGAATCTGGCCTTGAAAGATGTTGAGAATATGTAGCTAACCTTTCATCTACATCTTCATTTCTTGGTTGGATCAAAGACACAGGTATATTAAATGGCGGTACTGATTCTGCATGTATATGCATGTTAGGTGGTAAGTCAGCTTGGAAGTTGGACGTGGAATGGTCTTGATTTGAATTTATTACTGCTTGTGAGGACAAGTCTTGTCTTTGTAGCTCATGTTTATCTAGAACAGATGCTAGTTCTTGCTTGTCATCTATAAATGAACGCTGTCTATTCCTTCGCTGAGTTCTAGACTCTGATTGTAAAGAAATCGAGTTACAAACAATTTAGTAAAAAAGATACAATAGCAATCATCTCAAGATTAATCATACATTTTAAAAACAATATCTGTTTCTAGATTTATGCATACTGTATCCTGGGGGTAAAACTGTATCTTGTGGGTTATACTGTATCTTGTGGGTCATAATCTATTTTGTGGGTCATACTGTATCTTGTGGATCATTCTGTATCTTGTGGGTTATACTGTAGCTTGTGGTTCATACTGTATCTTGTGGGTTATACTGTATCTCGTGGGTCATACTGTATCTTGAGGGTCATACTGTATCTTGTGGGTTATAATGTATCTTGGGATCATACTGTATCTTGGGGGTCATAATGTATATTGTGGGTCATAATGTATCTTGAGAGTCATACTACATCTTGAGATTCATACTCTATCTTGGGGGGGTGTCATACTGTATCTTGAGAGTAATACTATATCTTTAGGGTCATACTGTATCTTTAGGGTCATACTGTATCTTTGGGGGTCATACTGTATCTTGAGAGTAATACTGTATCTTTGGGGGTCATACTGTATCTTGAGAGTAATACTATATCTTTAGGGTCATATTGTATCTTGAGAGTAATACTATATCTTGAGAGTAATACTATATCTTTAGGGTCATATTGTATCTTGAGAGTAATACTATATCTTGAGAGTAATACTATATCTTGGGGGTCATAATGTATCTTGAGGGTCATAATGAATCTTGTGGGGTCATAATGTATCTTGAGGGTCATACTGTATCTTGAGGGTCATAATGTATCTTGGGGTCATAATGTATCTTGGGGGGTCATAATGTATCTTGAGGGTCATAATATATCTTGAGGGTCATAATGTATCTTGTGGGTCATAATGTATCTTGTGGGTCATAATGCATCTTCAGGGTCGTAATGTATTTTGGGGGTCAAACTCAATCTGGGGTGCGGGGTCATACTGTATCTTGCAAATAATACTATATCTTTATGGTCATACTATATCTAGGGTGGGGGATCATACTTTGTCTTGAGGGTTATATTGTTCATTGTGGTCATAATGTATCTTGGGGGTCATAATGTATCTTGAGTGTCATAATGTATCTTGCGGGTCATAATGTATCTTGAGGGTCATAATGTATCTTGAGGGTCATAATGTATCTTGAGGATCATACTGTATCTTGAGGGTCATAATGTATCTTGAGGGTCATAATTTATCTTGAGGGTCATACTGTATCTTGAGGGTCATAATGTATCTTGGGGGTCATACTGTATCTTGGGGGGGTCATAATGTATCTTGGGGGTCATATTGTATCTTGGGGGTCATATTGTATCTTGAGGGTCATAATGTATCTTGCGGGTCATACTGTATCTTGGAGGTCATAATGTATCTTGAGGGTCATAATGTATCTTGAGGTTCATAATGTATCTTGAGGGTCATAATGTATCTTGTGGGTCATAATGTATCTTGAGGGTCATAATGTATCTTGGGGGTCATATTCAATCTTGGGGAAGGGGGGGGTCGTGCTGTATCTTGCGAGTAATACTATATCTTTATGGTCATAATGTATCTTGTGGGTCATAATGTATCTTCAGGGTCATAATGTATCTTGGGGGTCATACTCAATCTGGGGTGGGGGGGGGTCATACTGTATCTTGCAAATAATACTATATCTTTATGATCAAACTATATCTTGGGGTGGGGGATCATACTTTATATTGAGGGTTATATTGTACATTGTGAGCCATACTGTATTTTGGGGGTCATACTTTATTTTGAGGGTTATATTGTACATTGTGAGCCATACTGTATTTTGGGGGTCATACTTTATCTTGAGGGTTATATTGTACATTGTGGATCTGACAGACTCTGATTGTGATATTCTGTCTGTGGGGGCGATCAACACACTTAGCCTGACAGCTGACTTCATATGAGAGTCTGGAATCCTTACTCTGATTGAGTCCTGAACGCAGAGAGAGAGAGAGAGAGATATTGTACATTGTGAGTCATACTGTATTTTGGGGGTCATACTGTATCTTGAGAGTAATACTATATCTTTAGGGTCATACTGTATCTTGGGGGTCATACTGTATCTTGGGGGTCATACTGTATCTTGAGGTTTCCTCATTCCTGGGAAGGTGAGGAATGTTGCCTCGCACCTGAGTTTTGATGTTTTAGGTGACACTATCCAGGAATCTCCGAACATTTCTGGATAGGTGGCCGAGTACATATGGGTGTAAACCCTCGTGCTAAGACGCCGGTTCAAGTCTCATACTTTACCTTTACTGTATCTTGAGAGTAATACTATATCTTTAGGGCCATACTGTCTCTGGGAGAAGAGGGGGATCATACTTTATCTTGAGGGTTATATTGTATGTTGTGGGTCATACTGTATCTTGGGAGTCACACTGTATCTTGGGGGTTATACTGTATCTTGGGGGTTATACTGTATCTTGGGAGTCACACTGTATCTTGGGGGTTATACTGTATCTTGGGGGTTATACTGTATCTTGGGAGTCACACTGTATATTGGGGGTTATACTGTATCTTGGGAGTCACACTGTATCTTGGGGGTTATACTGTATCTTGGGGGTTATACTGTATCTTGGGAGTCACACTGTACCTTGGGGTTAAACTGTATCTTGGGAGTCACACTGTATCTTGGGGTTATACTGTATCTGGGGGGTTAAACTGTATCTTGGGGATTATACTGTATCTTGGGGGTTATACTGTATCTTGGGGTTTATGCTGTATCTTCACTTAAAGATATTGTTTTTAGTGTCTCATTAGGTCTTCCTCTATTTCTGTACCCCAATGTTTCCCCATTGAATAGCCTATTTTGGAATTCTCTTGTCTCTTCTCAGCACATATCTGTCATATGCCCATCTTTTTTTCCTAATTGTCGATGAGGTTGTTGGTTGTATGGCCATTTCTCTTATCTCTATATGTCTTGAATTCATATAATATAGCTAATTTAAAAAAAAAAGACTGTCAGTGACATATTAACAAATTTTTCTAAAATTATCATATGACCCTTGTCAGAGTAGTGGAATGTATGCCAAGATTTTTCTGTGTGGCTATGAAAAAGATTAGCCATCAACAGATGCAGGATAAAATGAGCATACTTGATGAAAGATCACAACAGCTAGGACTGAAGATTAATAGATATAAGACCAACATTATGAGAATTAATGCAGTTGGCAATAACCAAATAAAACTAGGAGAAATACCTCTACTAGACATACAATCTTACATACATCTGGACAGTAATATAGATAAAGAGGGAGGAACAGAAAATGATACCAAAATAAGGATATCAAAAGCAAGAGGAGCTTTCATTGCACTGAGTAACATATGGAAATCCAAAGAAATTAGGTTAAATACAAAAATAAAAATTTTCAACTCAAATGTTAAGTCGGTCCTATTATTTGGCTGTGAAACATGGAGAACAACAAAATTGACAATCACGAAGATACAGACTTTCATTAATGGATGCTTACGCAGAATAAAAGGATGGAAATGGCAGGACAAAATCACTAACATAGAATTATGGAAATGTACCAGTTAAATACTAGTGGATAAAGAGATACAGCGAAGACGATGGCGCTGGATAGGACACACACTACGGAAGCCAACTGAGAGTATTACACAACAGGCCCTTTTTTGGAATCCCTCAGGGGAAAAGACAAAGAGGAAGACCAAGGAATTCTTGGAGAAGACAGATAGAAGCAGAGATGAAGATGATGGGGAAGACACGGAATGATCTTAAAAGAATGGCAAAAAACAGAACGACTTGGAAAGTGTTTGTTAAAGACCTATGCTCCACTGGGAGCTAAAAAAAGGTAGAAGAAGAAGAATGAAAAAGATTGGATTACTAAAGGACACTTTCATAATGATGATATTGGTTCTTTATACAAGAACACATTTTTCTTTTTCTACTGTGTTCATCTGATGCTACTCCTTGAGTTATTGAGTTATTAGCGGGTCATCATCATTGCATTCTGAACATGTCCATAGGTGCTCAGATCCTTTCCTCAGCAAGTCTTGCAGTGTCCAGCAACTGACAGTTCTGTATTGGTTGATAAGTCTTCTTACACTCCCACTAAATTTCTCATTTCTTGCTGTGTCCATCTTACTCTCATCTCTTTCATCTGAAGGAGTAACATGGACTCAAGGCTGACAAAAAAGTCCTGTGCTACTCCTTTGAACATGGCATTGATGTGTTGTATTGTTGTGTACAACAAACTGCATTATTTTGTGCCTTGCAGCCCAACATCTTTGACTTTAACACAACATTTTTGGGTACCAGATTGTCTTCCCTCTTCAATATCTTTATGTTTGGCCAGACTAACTGGTTTGCTACCAGTCACACATTAGGCAAGTAGAAAAGTATCTTGATCAGTTTTGATTCATTAATCCTGATGGAAGCAATCAGCTATGAGTTGCTCCAAGAACATATTAGTAGAAGCAACCTTATTGTATTTGTAACAGATTGAATGTACCCAGTTCATTTACGTGGATGGCAAAGAGTATGCAAGGTAATGACTTCGGTAGTGTAATGGTTAACTCTTTCTATATGGAAGATTTTTATTGACACAACAGAAGAGATTTCAGAGACAAAATCTTGCATGGTTTTAAAAATCAATCTTATCAATATTTATATTTATCTAACATGTAACATATTAAATATGAATTATAAGATAATTGAACAAGGTATTAGATTTCACCAATATCAAGATGATACAAGGCATGTGAAATGAATATGGTTTGATGACGGTTCACATTAATAAAACTGAGAGTGGCGGACTATGTGGCAAAACATAAATGTCAGATGGATACCACATTTATTTTGAAAAATAGGTCAGCCTGGCATGATACCAAGCACATCACCCATAAAATTTGCCATTGGTTATTGAAAAAATATGGACACTACCATCATATTTCATATACACTTTAAGGTATATAGTCCTACATGTTTACTTACATATCTGTGTGTGTGTGTGTGTGTGTTGTTTGTTTGTTTGTTCCTGCTGAAGACCTACTGAGCTGAATTGTCGCTTAAATTTGTGTCGTCCATTAATCATGTAGAGCTATTAATCATGTAGAGCTATTAATCATGTAGAGCTTTAAACATACAATTTAACCAAATGTTATTTTTATCCTCCCTCTCCTTTATGGGGAACCCCTTTAAACCTATTCTCTGCACGTATCAGCGAATTTTAGCTTTTTTTCAATGAAATAAAAATGACTAAATCTCAAATATGTTTTAACTAATACGATTTTTTTTCTGGTTAGCAGGGTAGAGGTAGAGTTATCCCCTACCAAAGGAGGAGTAAGATGTCTCCTTTCCTCCGCTAGTCTTTGGGACACCCTTGGGCAATGTGGAGCTCTTGTTTAGCCCCCCCCCCCCCCCCACCCCCCAATTAGTGTTACGTGAAGCCATTGGAGCAGGTGGTGGTTAGTGTTGTGGGAGCAGCCAACAAGTAGTGCCGGTTATGGTCCCCACTCCATGATGGCAAGCAGAGGATCTCATGTATAGAGACAATGGCTGCGATCTCCGACTAGTACAGTCACTGCCAAGAAGGAAAGGAATGGCAAACTAACTACCTTTTTATATTGCCAAGTAAAATTATGTCAAAATACAAATTAATATCTACAGCTAATGATGTTAACGGGGACTCCAAAAAGGAAGCTCCTAAAAGAGATAAGAAAGAAACAATCAACATTTTTCGGGCACATCATGAGAAAAGGAAAGTTGGAATACTTGGCTACAACTGGCAATATACAGGGAAAGAGAGATCGCAGACGACAAAGAGAAAAGATACTAGATAGCTTGGTGTCATGGCATGGAAAACAGTCCACAACAGAATTGATATGATGCACTGTAGACAGGGAGCTGTGATAGCTCACTGGTTAGTGAACTGGAATACAAAGGACAAAAGGTTGGGTTCAATTCTGGTCGACGACTTCCAGATTCACCCAACTTTAAATGGGCCCCAATTTTTTTCTGGAAAAGTAAAGCAGCATGGGCGTAATACCAACCACATTACCCCAAAAATCATGTGCTGAAAGTCTGTAAAAATTATGGCCACTAACACCATATTCCCTATATGCCATGTGGCGTAACGGGGCACTTTAATTTTTTACTGTGAATATAAGGTTGTAGAAGAACATGATCGTCTACGACAACCGGTATGGCAAATGATGATGATAATCTTGGTAGCCTAGTTGGGAAAACCACCCCACTGGACTACCAACGTTCGGACAAACCCGTGTTCGATTCCCACTGGGAGCAGTGTGAATTGTACTCGTGGTTGAAAAAAAAAAATACCCCCACGGTCGACACAGCCGTTGGCAGAAATGGGTACCAGGATAATAACCCTGGGGAGGTGAGGAATGTCATCTCACATCTGAGTTTCGATGCTTGAGGCGACACTATACAGAAATTTCTGAACATTTCTGAATAGGCGGCCGAGCACATATGGGTTTAAACTCGCGTGCTAAGATGCCGGTTCAAGTCTTGTACTTTACCTTTACCTTTGAAGTTAGTGGAATGCTTCCAAACTTTGAATAGTTTGCTGTTAACAATTGTACTCTGCCATGCAAAGATTATGATGAGCAGGTAATGAGTTTAAAGAAATCTGCACAAGTACTCACTTTGTGGAATATTAACACTGGTGTCCTGCTCACTAATGCTTAGTAATTTATCTTCTGTGAGTTGATTTCTGAAGTCTACTGGTTCATTTTCACTTTCTGGAAGCACCACAGGCAAAGGTCTGTACAAAACAAATGACATTAACATTGGAGCTTTGGAAGCTGAGTGGTTAGTGAGCCTATTAAGGGTTAATTTTATTTATTTACATATCTATGTGTGTGTTGTTTGTTTCTGCTGAAGGTCTACTGAGCCGAAACGTAATTTTTTTTGGTGTGTTTCATTTTCCAGTCGCCATTTCATTTGACCTCTGACGAAGTCCCTAGAGACTAGGAATTGAATTTTATGTGTTAATCTGTTTTTTCCTGACAACTGTGTGCACAGGGGTCCCTCGCCGCACAGACGGATAACTCCGTCTTTGGAGGTACTCATATTTTTTTCGTCCATTAATAATTGATGTTTCAATCAGGCCTCGCTGCTGACACTCGGGGTAGTTGCCGCAGAGAGAAATCATAAATAAAAATCCCAATTGGTGCTGCCGGGATTTGAACTCACAACCTCTCTGTCACAAGGCTGGCATCTTGCCTCGAGACCAACCAGTCCCCAGCAGTGACTACTGATCAGGAGAGTCTTGGTTCAATTCCGAGATAAATCTATTTTTTATTTTAGATTAACAAGGCTTTGCAGTTCACCCAGCCTCTAAAAATTGGTACCAGATATTTTTTGTGGGAAGTAAGGGCAGTCTAGCATGATACCAACCACAATATTTTTTGTGGGAAGTAAGGGCAGTCTAGCATATGATACCGACCACAATATTTTTTGTGGGAAGTAAGGGCAGTCTAGCATGATACCGACCACAATATTTTTTGTGGGAAGTAAGGGCAGTCTAGCATGATACCGACCACAATATTTTTTGTGGGAAGTAAGGGCAGTCTAGCATGATACCGACCACATTATTTGTTGTGGGAAGTAAGGGCAGTCTAGCATGATACCGACCACAATATTTTTTGTGGAAGTAAGGGCAGTCTAGCATGATACCGACCACAATATTTTTTGTGGGAAGTAAGGGCAGTCTAGCATGATACCGACCACATTATTTGTTGTGGGAAGTAAGGGCAGTCTAGCATGATACCGACCACATTATTTGTTGTGGAAGTAAGGGCAGTCTAGCATGATACCGACCACAATATTTTTTGTGGGAAGTAAGGGCAGTCTAGCATGATACCGACCACAATATTTTTTGTGGGAAGTAAGGGCAGTCTAGCATGATACCGACCACATTATTTGTTGTGGGAAGTAAGGGCAGTCTAGCATGATACCGACCACAATATTTTTTGTGGGAAGTAAGGGCAGTCTAGCATGATACCGACCACATTATTTTTTGTGGGAAGTAAGGGCAGTCTAGTATGATACCAACCACATTATTTTTTGTGGGAAGTAAGGGCAGTCTAGCATGATACCGACCACATTATTTTTTGTGGGAAGTAAGGGCAGTCTAGCATGATACCGACCACAATATTTTTTGTGGGAAGTAAGGGCAGTCTAGCATGATACCGACCACAATATTTTTTGTGGGAAGTAAGGGCAGTCTAGCATGATACCGACCACATTATTTGTTGTGGGAAGTAAGGGCAATCTAGCATGATACCGACCACATTATTTGTTGTGGGAAGTAAGGGCAGTCTAGCATGATACCGACCACATTATTTGTTGTGGGAAGTAAGGGCAGTCTAGCATGATACCGACCACATTATTTGTTGTGGGAAGTAAGGGCAGTCTAGCATGATACCGACCACATTATTTGTTGTGGGAAGTAAGGGCAGTCTAGCATGATACCGACCACAATATTTTTTGTGGGAAGTAAGGGCAGTCTAGCGTGATACCGACCACAATATTTTTTGTGGGAAGTAAGGGCAGTCTAGCGTGATACCGACCACATTATTTGTTGTGGGAAGTAAGGGCAGTCTAGCATGATACCGACCACATTATTAAAAAAATGTGTCATTGGTTAAAGAAAACATATAGTCACTACACAATATTCCTTATGTACACCAAAAATCATGTGCCGAAGGTCTGTAAAAATTATAGTCACTAACACCATTTCCCTATACACCATTTGGTAGGACGGGGCTCTTTACTTTTAATTAGCAAGGCGTCAAGAGAACTTTTACTTATTTCATCATCAGGTCGTATGTTCTTTGCAGAACATTGCATTCACCATAGCCCGTCTGAAAGAATCTCTGTCTCTAGCCAGATCTATCACAGAACATTGCATTTACCACAGCCCATCTGAAAGAATCTCTGTCTCTAGCCACTTCTTCTGTTGTCACGTTCAGGGTCTCCTTGGTGTCTTGAAACCACCTTCTTCTTGGTCTGCCCCTGATGTGCCGCCCTGGAACCATGCCTTCTTTTATTGTTCTATCCACCCAGTTATATCTTTTGAAGTAGCCACAGTACTTTAATTTCCTCTCTAGAATGGTGTTTATAAGTCTATAAGTTTAAATCTTTTAATATTTCTTCATTGCTCTTTTTCATTATCCAAGATATCTTAAGGATTTTTCTGTAGCATTTTGTTTCAAATGAATCAGTTTTCTTCCTTGCATTTACATATTTACTTTACTTTACATAACTGAACTGACTTCATGTCAATGTGGTTGATAGGCAGCAGGAACCATTGAGGCTCTGACTGAAAAGTGTTCCTTGTTGTAGTTTCCTCATTTCCAATTCTGGCCTGCTGCCGGAGCTACTGAGTTTAGTGCTCTGTGCACACTAAGCTGTATTTTTCATCCGGATCATGTTTCGATATTCCAATTGCTTATGATGAATTATGATATTTTATGACAAAGCATAGTTCAACTGCGTTCACTTTTGGTGCCGTTTGGCCTTATGTCTTTTGGCATGTGCTGTAACTGCTATGATGGGGACTTCAGCTGCCTTTCTTTGTTTGGATACTTCAATGAGATGAGTTTTAATTCGGATGATTCCACTGGCATTGGCGGTTGAGCAATTATGAATTCTAATTCTTTACAGTGATACCGGGGTCTTCGACTAACCATAACCATAACTGAACTGGATCAAGGATTCTAAATTTATTTTTACAGTAGACCACAAACAGCAATACTATCACCAGTTAGCTATAACTGTATATACTTATAATTGTAACAAATGTTTGTTTATCAACATCACTGCTATATTGTTTATTATTAGAGCGGGTTCAGAGATCAAGTCAAATCAAGCCCTAAACTGTCTCATCTAATAAAGACAAGAATAGGACTTGAAATTAATAGAGAGACAACCAAAATAATGACAACCAGGGGTGTAATAAAAGGCAATATTTACCTGGATGGAAGAAGGTACAGGAAGTGGATTACCTTAACTACCTTGGTAGCAGTGTAGATCAAAAGGGAGAATCTAGAAAAGAAATAGAATAGCAAAGGTGGCTTTAGGTTTTAAAAACCTTGAAGCAATATGGGGATTTGTTGAAAAAAAAAAATAGTTATGATTACACTCAGACAGGAAGGAAGGAAAGAAGAAGAACAAAATGGTAAATTAGTCTGGAAATAAGAAACTCAATTTACCATATTCCTGGGTTCAAATGCCTGATTAATTTCTATCTTTTTTTGTTTGATGTAAATTTAAAAAAAAATAAATATAAAATTCTGACGTAATGCCACGAGTTGATGCGAGCAGGGTGCCCTTTGACTCATTGATGTGGCGGGTCATAATGGCTTTCTTGACATTCCCGGCTCTTACTGCAGAAGTTGGAGTTCATCTATCCCAGGCTATGTTGAGAAAATACTAGTCCAGCCCAGAGGTACTGCAATACTGGGTCCTCTATATCAGCAACAGTCATCACTACAGGGAATACGGCAATCCTAATTTCTGTTAGCCAGCCTGTTTTGACGCAGACTGTTACCGGAGACTACGAGGAGGTAGAACTGCTAGGTCTTGGTCAGCTGATGGTGCGCCAACCCTGCTATTGTGGACCACAGGTCACATGTGCTTCTGCTCCCCCGAAAGCAATATGGAAATCAAAGATATTTGAAAACATGAAAGCACGAAAACATAACTTAGAATTTTCAACTCAAACGTATTATCAACCTACACTTATGTGTGTGCGTGCAAATGCTGGAAAACTACAAAAGGGATTGAGAAAAAACTCAGCGCATCTGATGACAAATGTCTCAGACTTTGAATTAAATGGAATTAGTTCAAGACCAATGCTGAAATAAGAGAAATGGCAATGTAACCATTTACCTCGTCTACTAATAAGAAAAGAAGGTGGACATATGTCGGGATGTATTTAGAAGAAACTACCAGAGAATAACTAAGTACTCTCACATGGGAAACATCAGGTCAGAGGAAAAGAGGATGACCTTAAAGAACACTGAAAACAACTCTAACAAAAGAGGCAAGGTTGACAGGCATAGTAAAAGTAAAGAGTAAAGAGCCCCTGTCACGCCGAGTGGCGTATAGAGAATATGGTGTTAGTGACCATAAATTTTACAGACCTTCAGCACATGATTTTTGGGGTAATGTGGTTGGTATTACGCCTGTGCCGCTTTAATTTCCCTGAAAAAAATCCAGTACCCATTTAAGGCTGGGTAAACTGGAAGCCATCGGTTGGGATCAAACCCTACCCCTTGTTTGACAGGCATAGACTCGCTCTCTATAGCTGAACAGCTCACCCAGAAAAAGACAATTGGTGAATGACTCTACGAGCCATATATGCAGTCTAACTACAATGGGAGAATTAAGAATCATGAATAAGACATGATGGAATATTAGAAACACTAGGAAAAATAACAGCAGAGACCAACTATACAGAAAAATACTGCAATTATATCTTAACTTGACGCTAAAAGACAAATAAGTAAGGAAATAAGACAAATAAAGACATAGATATGTTGACCTGTTGAGGATGATGAGGAGAGGAATATACCCTCATGCCTTAAGGTGTTTGGGGAATAAGTTGTTAGTGCCCATTTTTTTTCCATGAGGCACATTTTATGGTTGTATCGGTGATCAGTGCCAGAACTGGAAGCTGGACTCTAGAACAATAAGAAAGATAACGACCACCGAAATTAAATGTGTCAGAAAATGGCAGGAAACAGCTTAAGGGACAGAGTAAGAAACACTGACCTGAGGAAGAAACTCAAAATTGAACCAGCCATTGAATACATAAAGAAACAACAGATAAATTGGTTCGGCCACATAACAAGACAAAAAGAACTAACAATGACTCAAAGAGCCATAAACAAACGCTACGAAAATGCCAGATTAAGAGGAAGACCGAGAAAGAGATGGATAAAGGGAATACTAGAGTTACTAGGGGGATAACATCAGAAGAGGCCAACAGAAGAGCAAAGAACCGCAGATTGTATCTTCCCTCGACGCCAACGGCAATGGAGGAAGGATAGAAGAAGAAGAAGATAGGTGATCAAGAAGGTGAAACAAAGAAAGAGATCAGAAGCAGGATAGCAAAAGCAGCAGCAAATTTTAAAAAACCTGGATAAATATGGCAATAACAAATCTATCTATCTATCTATTGACCCTTCGAGCCGTTATTCTAGCAGTTTTAATAATAAATCTATCTATCGTCCATTCGAACCAAAGACGGCACATAGGGCAGAACCACAATCTCAAAAAACAGAAACCTTGCGTGCCAAAATGGCACATATTGCAGAGATCACTGCTTCCAAAATTTATGGCAATAATAAATACTAAGCCAAAAAAAAAACTAAACTTAGAAACATTTAACTCAAACGTATTATCAACCCTTACCTTTATATGTGAAAGCTGGAAAACAATAAAAGAGATTGAGAGAAAACTAAATGCTTTTGAGACAAATGTCTAATAAGGATACTCTGCATACAAGGGAATGAATTCAATCAAAACCAGTACAAAGATAAGAGCAACCAACGATTGCATCTACAATTAGGAAGAGAAGATGGACATTTGTCGGACATGTGCAAGAAGAGACAACAAAAGAATTTCAAAACAGTCTCTTCTACGGGAAATATCAGGATATATGGAAAGAGGAAGACCTACAGAGACACTAAAAAGAACACTTATAAGAGAAGCAAAGTTTGCAGGACTCATTAGATAAGATTAAACATCTCGCCAAGAATAGAGATGGATGATGAATAACCCTATGAGCCCTGTGTGATGTCTGGCAGCACTGGAAGGATCAAGATGGGTGATGTCTTCTTCTTCTTCTACCTTTCAGCTCCCTGTGGAGCATAGGTCTTCAACAAACACCTTCCAAGTCATTCTGTTTCTTGCCATTCTTTAATATCTTTCGATGTCTGCCCCATCATTTTCATCTCTGCTTCTATCTGCATTCTCCAAGAATTCCTTGGTCTTCCTCTTTGTCTTTTCCCCTGGGGATTTCAAAAAAGGGCCTGTTGTGTAATACTCTCAGTTGGCTTCCGCAGCGTGTGTCCTATCCAGTGCCATCATCTTCGTTGTATCTCTTTATCCACTGGTGTTTGACTGGTACATTTCCATAATACTATGTTAGTGATTTTGTCCTGCCATTTCCATCCTTTTATCCTGCGTAAGCATCTATTAATGAAAGTCTGTATCTTCATGATTGTCAATTTTGTTGTTCTCCATGTTTCACAGCCATATATATATATATATATATATATATATATATATATATATATATATATATATATATATATATATATATTCATATGGCTGTGAAACATGGAAAGATGGGTGATGTGGCTGGTATTATTCAGGCCACTTTTCTTTCCCAGAACAAAATCTCAGATTCCCATTTCTCTGATCACTAAATAGAATGTCTCTAAAATACCATCTGACCTCCATTCAGGACAGGTTACTTAGGTCCTATCCTGTAAAATGTGAGTGAGTCATGGACAATTAATGTACAAGCAAGAAAACACTTTGAGAAAACAGAAATGTGTTTTTATAGAAAAATGTTGGGAATACCATAAACAGCTGAAATGAATAAATAATTTGTTCTGAATTAAGCCAGTGCAAAGAAAACACTACTTTAATGTATTTTTTAATTTTTTAAATCACTACCTTTCTTGGTCATTCCAAGAGAAAATAAAAAAATTGAAAATAATGTAACAACAGAAAAATTAGAAGGAAAGAGAAACAGAAGCATTTAGCAACACAAAGTACTAGACAATTAAAAGTTTGGTATGGAAAGAGGTCAATAGTAAAAGTGATAAGGAAAACAAGTGACAGATAAATATGGAGGAATATGATCATCTTTGCCCCAACACATAGCACTTGATAATGGTAATAACTTCTAAGTACGTAATATGTAGAGTCATTGCAGAAGTAAAAAATACGTAAGGTCACCTTTGTCTATGTCCCAGGACATGTGGGAGTATGGGGAAATGAAAGAAAGAATGGACAGGTTGGCTAGCTGTCCATTGTAAGGGACGGTTAATCAATGGATTGGGCTGACATCATCAATGCCCTCCGAGATGTGGGAAGGACACAGAACTTCGATAATCATGAGTCCACATCACACCTTCGGATGAAAGAGATGGGAGTTAAAATGGGCACAGCCAGAAACGAGAATCAGGATAGTAAAAGCAGCAGCAAATTCTAAAAACCTGGACAAAATATGGTAATAGATATATTAAGCAAGAAAACTAAACTTAGAATATTCAACTCAAATGTATTATCAATCCTTACCTATGCAAGCAAATTAGGAGAAATGCCTCTACTAGACGTACAATCTTACATATATCTGGGCAGTAATATAGATAAAGAGGGAGGAACAGAAAATGATACCAAAATAAGGATATCAAAAGCAAGAGGAGCTTTAATTGCACTGGGAAACATATGGAAGTCCAAAGAAATTAGGTTAAATACAAAAATAAAAATTTTCAACTCAAATGTTAAGTCTATTATATGGCTGTGAAACATGGAGAACAACAAAATTGACAATCATGAAGGTACAGACTTTCATTAATGGAAGCTTACGCAGAATAAAAGGATGGAAATGGCAGGATAAAATCACTAACATAGAATTATGGAAATGTACCAGTCAAATACCAGTGGATAAAGAGATACAGCGAAGATGATGGCACTGGATAGGACACACACTGCGGAAACCAACTGAGAGTATTAAGTATTACACAACAGGCCCTTTTTTGGAATCACTCAGGGGAAAAGACAAAGAAGGAGACAAGGAATTCTTGGAGAAGACAGACAGAAGCAGAGATGAAGATGATGGGGAAGACATGGAATGATCTTAAAGAATGGCAAGAAACAGAACGACTTGGAAGGTGTTTCTTGAAGACCTATGCTCCACTGGGAGCAAAAAAAAGGTAGAAGAAGAAGACCTATGCAAGTGAAAGCTGGAAAACAACAAAGAAGATTGAGAGAAAATTAAACGCTTTTGAGGACAAAAATGTTTAAGAAAAATACTCTGTGTGCAATGAAATGAATTAAAGACTAATATAGAGATAAGAGAAATGGCCATGCAACCAATGATTTAATCTACTATTAGGAAGAGAAAATGAACATAAGTCAAACATTTGCTGGGAAGAGACAACACAAGAGTCAGGATACAGGAAAAGAGGAAGACCTAGAGAGACACTGAAGAGAACACTTACAAGAGAAGCAAAGATTGCAGGCATAGACTCATTGAATGAGATCAAACATCTCACCCAAAAGAAAGATGGATGGCAAAAACACTATGAGTCCTATATGGTGTCTAGCAGAGTGGGAAGGATAGAGATCAAAACACTATGAGACCTATGTGGTGTCTAGCAGAGTGGAAAGGATAGAGCTCAAAACACTATGAGTCCTATGTGGTGTCTAGCAGAGTGGGAAGGATAGAGCTCAAAACACTATGAGTCCTATGTGGTGTCTAGCAGAGTGGGAAGGATAGAGCTCAAAACACTATGAGACCTATGTGGTGTCTAGCAGAGTGGGAAGGATAGAGCTCAAAACACATGAGTCCTATGTGCTGTCTAGCAGAGTGGGAAGGATAGAGATCAAAACACTATGAGTCCTATGTGCTGTCTAGCAGAGTGGGAAGGATAGAGCTCAAAACACTATGAGTCCTATGTGGTGTCTAGCAGAGTGGGAAGGATAGAACTCAAAACACTATGAGTCCTATGTGGTGTCTAGCAGAGTGGGAAGGATAGAGATCAAAACACTATGAGTCCTATATGGTGTCTAGCAGAGTGGGAAGGATAGAGATCAAAACACTATGAGTCCTATGTGGTGTCTAGCAGAGTGGGAAGGATAGAGATCAAAACACTATGAGTCCTATGTGGTGTCTAGCAGAGTGGGAACGATAGAGATCAAAACACTATGAGTCCTATATGGTGTCTAGCAGAGTGGGAAGGATAGAGATCAAAACACTATGAGTCCTATGTGGCGTCTAGCAGAGTGGGAACGATAGAGATCAAAACACTATGAGACCTATGTGGTGTCTAGCAGAGTGGGAAGGATTGAGATCAAAATCAAGAATAGCTCTTACTCTTGCCTCAGCTCTCGTTTTCTTCTTCTTGGGGGCTCTGGTGGCAATGGAGTCTGATTTGAAGGATTCTCAATTATTATCAAGTCCTGGCTACCCGTGTGTCGTTTGGACTTCCTTACATGACTTTCACTTTTTTTACGTGGCACTTGCCTGTTAAAAAAATGTAAAAGAGCATTTTTTTTAGCACACATATACAAATATCAATGAAAACAAAACATTTATTGTCTTCTTCTTTTTCAACGGTCACCCATTAAGTTGACTTCTGATCAATATGGCGGATAGGCAGCAGAAACCATTCAGGCTCTAAAAGTGTTCCTTGTTGCAGTTTCCTCATATTCCAAGTCTGGCTTGCCGAAGCTACTGAGTTTAGTGCTCTGTGCACACCATGAGCTGTGTTTTTCATCCGGATCGTGTTTCGATATTCCAACTGTTTACAATGAATGATGATTTTGTATCATAAGAGGGACAGTTCAGCTGCGTTAACTTTCGATGCAGCTTGGCCTTATGTCTTTTGGCATATGCTGCAGTTGCTATAATGGGGACTGTAGCTGCCTTTTTTTGTTTGAATCCTTCAATGAGATGAGTTTTAATTCGAATGATTCCACTGGTAAGGGCAGTTGAGCAATTATGGATTTTAATTCTTTGCAATGATACCAGGGCCTTCAACTAACCATAACCCTAACCCATTAAGTGGACATGGATGCATTGTGTCACTAGTTTATAGGAAGCCACAATATCTGCAGTACCATGTGACTTGACGCAACTATCTTTATTATAGGTAGATTTTTAATCGCTTAACAATTTATTCCGGACAGCAGCCACTTTTTGCCTTCTTTTTTTGACTTTTAATTACCCAAAATTCTTTAATGTGTGCAAAGTGCACACAAGACCTCCTGTTTTTCACCATTATCTGAGAGGGCTAGATTATGGATCTCATTACTCAGAGACCTGATGAGATCACAGATTTGAAGAGAACAATTCGTACCGCCTATGGTGTAATTCAAAGCGGTAGGGTTCAATCCCAACCGACAACTTCCGGTTCACCCAGCCTTTAAAGGGTACCAGATTTTTTTCTGGGAAGTTAAAGTGGCACAGGTGTAATACCAACCACATTACCCCAAAAATCATGTGCCGAAGGTCTGTAAAATTGATGGTCACTAACACCATATTCCCTATACGCCACTGGTGTGATGGGGGGTACCTTACTTTTTTTTCTTATGGTGTAATTCAAATCGTCATGGGCAGAAAATGATATCTTACTCCTCGATCCCCTGGTCCCAAAAATATTTTTCAAGCTCACAAAATATTCAAATAAAAATAACATTTTTAAACACACAAAGAAAATGCAATAAAACCAAATATTTTTGTTAGCAAAAAAAAAAAAACGTTAATTATAAACAACAGCAGCATAACAATTGTAAATTAAATACATAAATCTAAAACATACTGTGACAAAGTGCATCAGGTTTAGTTTCAGAGAAGTGAAAAAAAAATATATAAAAAAAAAAAAAACAGCATGGTAAAAGCTTCACCTCACAAGTGAACAACACAAACCAGAACGTCATTTCAGCTCAATAGTCATTCACTAGGAACAAACATACATCACATATACAAATATATATTTAAAAAATAAATAAATAATAACAATATAATAATTTTGTAAACAGGTTTAGTAATGTTGAGAATACCATGGACAGCTAAGAAGAGTAATGAAAATGTTCTGAAAGAGGTCAAAGCAAAAAGAGAGCTAATTTCCAATATTAGGAAGAAACAATCATAATTTTTGACTTCCGTTGTAAAGATGGTGGGATCTAGGTCACGTTCTCTTGATCGCTGCAGTAAGTGCATTCAGAATCTGATTAATTTCGTTTCTCCGTTGTACTTTTCTGCGTTAAAGTAAAAGTGATGATCTTCTTATTACATCTGCGCTGCTAAAGCGATGTTGTACGCCGGCAACAGTCCCTTTTTGACAAATCAAGTATTGTGAATGCGACCTTCCAACATCTAGACTTGAACTGCGCTTTACGTCACATGGTGCTGTTCATGGCCATTGTTGGAATTCCTTGACGCAAGTTATTTTCATGTTACTTATCAATGTAAACTACTTCGTCAGCGCAGTTTTATCTCTTTACGGAATTTGCACAATGTTTTGTTCATCTTAGGCTGCTTTTACTAGAGTAATCAGAAATCGAAAGGGAGCGAAATTGTGTGTACGACTTTTTTTGTGTGCTATGTCATCATAATGGTTCATCATATATCCCTAGACTCTAGACCGGCCAAACGCTAATCTTACGGTCAGTTGTTTGATGTGGGACGGGGATAATCTGACGACTAAACTGTGTGTCTATATGTTCGGAATTGGAGTCAACAACAATGGCCTAACATCATCAAGCGCTCTACATTAAAAAAAAATATGACGATCATCATTTTCGTGAACTCCCGGTATATGGTGGATAGGTGGCGCGGGAACAATTGAAGGTTATGCATGAAAAGTGTTCCTTGTTGCAGTTTCCTCATATTCCAAGTCCGGCTTGTTGCAGGAACTACTGAGTTAAGTGCTTTGTGCACACTGTGAGCTGTGTGTCTCATCCGTTTTGATCATGTTTCGACATTCCAATTGTTTACGATGAATGATGAAATCGTATGACAGGGACAGTTGGCTGTGTTCACTTTCTGCACGGTTTTGCCTTATGTCTTTTGGTGTGTGCTGAGACTGCTATAATGGGGACTACAGTTACCTTTCTTTGTTTGGGAGATGAGGATTCGGATGATTACACTGGCATGGGCGGTTGAGCAATTAAGGAATTTTATTTAGTTTGCAGTGATACCGGGGCCTTCCATAACCAAATAACCAAATCATCATTTTTTTGGCCATGTAATGAGAAGAGAACAGCTGGTATATATTGTAACAACTGGAAAAATTGAGGGATGAAGAGATAGAGGGAAGCAAAGAGAGAAAATACCAGACAGCTTAAGAGAATGGCTTGGCAGAAGGTCAATAACAGAAATGATAATAACTGTCGAGATCGAAAGTTGTAGAGAGACATGATCACCTACGCCAGCAGGCCAGGTACTTGATGATGATGATGATCATTGCTTCGCTGTCAACTAGTGACACAAAGCATTCATGTTCACTTAATGTGTACAAATATCATTGCTTCGCTGTCAACTAGTGACACAAAGCATTCATGTTCACTTAATGTGTACAAATATCATTGCTTCGCTCTCAACTAGTGACACAAAGCATTCATGTTTATTTAACAGGTGAATACCAAGAAAAAAGAACTATATACATCAGTTTTCCATTACTAGGATCTGCCAGGGGGGACTTTAAGAGTCTAAGAAAGATAATATACTAAAACTCAAGAGAAATAGAACAAAAAATGGATAGCCTAGGATTTGACAGCACCTGGGGCACTTTGGTTGTAACAATGTATGTAAGTGTTACAATAATCTTACCTCAGATTTTCCACTTGGGAGATGACCGAGGTATCTTCTCCATCTTCAAGCATCAATGCACTCTATAGGGTGATAAATTAAACATTTAAAAAATATAATTGATGCACACACAAACACACATTTTCTCACACACACCTGCATACACACACATGTATTTAAACATTAAACATCGAATGAACCACACTGTAGGAAATAATGTATGAAAAAAGAACAAACAAATATTAAGTTGTGAATTACTAAATGTATGTATACAAAAAATATAAAAATATAAAATCAAAGATTGGTTCCATAATATCTTTAACAATCTATAGTATACAGACTTTTTCTGAGCTATTCTACACCTCATCTCTGATGTACATCTACTATCTGAGGTTTATTGTTCACTGGCAGACAAAACTCACATTTTGTTAGTATCAAACATCCTCAACAAAATCATGGACAGTAAAAAAACAAAGGAAAAGACGATTTAGAGGCCACAGAGATGGGATTTCACAGAAGAATGTTGAAAGTTTTCTGGACAGCTAGAAAGACCAACAAGGAAATTCTCAAAGGGCCAACACAAAAAGGGAGCTCCTAAGAAACATCAGAAAGAAAAAAATCAATATTTTTCGGACACATCATGAGAAGAAGGAAGTTGGAATACTTGATTCTATCTATCTATTGACCTTTCGAGCCGTAACCGGCCATAGGGCGTAGACCAAGATACACCTTCTCCTATATGAATTTTTGTTCTAGCAGTTTTCTTTTAAAGATATTTTATCAAATCTCGCCATCTGTCTCTGTTCTGTGCAAGCAGTTCTATCTCATTGAGGGAGCCGATTCCTGCTGCTCTTGCCTCTCTCATCAATGTTCTTCTCAGTGTCTCCCTGGGTCTTCCTCTTTTTCTTTTACCTGTTGTTTCCCATATGAGGGCTTGCTTTGCTATTCGATTATTATCTCTTCTCATCACATGTCCAACGTATGACCATCGTCTTTTCTTTATTACTGAAGATATTAGTGGTTGATTGGCGATTTCTCTAATTTCCTCGTTTGTTTTGAATTCGTTCCATTCTATACCAAGTATTTTCCTTAGACATTTATTTTCGAATGCGTTCAACTTTGTTTCTATATCTCTTGTTGTTTTCCAGCTTTCACACGCATATGTAAGGGTTGATAGTACATTTGATTTGAATAGCCTAAGTTTTGTGTTTGTGCTAATGAGTTTTGATTTCCACAACTTTTCAAGGCTTCTGAAAGACATTGCTGCTTTAGCCAGTCTGATCCTAATTTCTTTGCTCGTATCCCCTTCTCGATCAATGTGACTTCCAAGATAGATGAAGTGATCGATCTCTTCTACTGGTTTGTTTTCCATGTATATTTTGTCACTTGTTGGAATTAAACTTTCATGACTTTAGTCTTTTCATGATTGACCTCAAGCCCAATTTTGCTGGCTATTGATGATAGTTCATTTGTGTTTTCCTGCATCGTTTTTATCTGATTGCTGATGAGAACTATGTCATCAGCAAAGTCGAGGTCCTCCAAATGGTCTCCTTGTATCCATTCGATGCCTTTATTACCAGTGCAGCATTTCTTCATTATGAAGTCCATAACAATTCCAAATAACAAGGGCGATAAAATACATCCTTGTTTAACCCCAGTTTCTATTGGGAAACATTCGCTCAGTCCTTCCTCTGTTCGAACTGCACATGTGTAACCATCATACATGTCTTTGATAATATTTATGATTTTTGATGGTAAGCCATATTGTTTCAGAATTTTCCACAAAGAATCTCTATGAATACTATCAAATGCTTTTTTGAAGTCGATGAAGTTAAGTACAAAAGGTTTTTGCTTTTCAATGTGTTCCTCCAATATAAGTCGTAGAGTGAAAATGTGGTCAAGACAGCTTCTCCCTTTTCTAAACCCAGCCTGTTCTTCACGCATTACTGTATCTATTGAATCCTTTATTCTATTTAGGATGATTTTACAGAATAATTTTGAGGCAACTGACAAAAGTGTCACGCCTCTCCAATTGTTACAATCTCTAAGATTGCCCTTTTTTGGGATCTTAACAATGATTCCTTTTTTCCATTTATGAGGCGTCTTCTCTGTTTTCCAAATGATGTTGAACATTTTTTGGAGATGTATTAAATTATGGCTATCAATTGCCTTGAGGATCTCAGCTGTTAACTTATCCTCTCCAGCAGCCTTGTTATTGGTCATTAGCTTTAAGGTGGTTTCTATTTCACTCAAGGTGAAGTCATCTAAATTTACATCTAATTCTGCTGCTGGTGTTTCAGCTTCAAAATCTATTAAACTGTGAGGTAGTGGACGGTTAAGAATTTCTTTGAAGTGTTCCGCCAAACGGGCTTTTATGTCTGCGCTTGTTGTTAGCATTAATCCAGATTTGTCTAGAATTGGTGTTCCACTGGATGTATAGGTGTTTGTCAGCATCTTTTGTACAGTATAAAGAGTTCTGCTGTCTCCTGTAATTGCAGCTGTCTCTGCTTTCTCTGCCAAGTTGTCTATATAAGCTCTTGTATCTCTTCTTGCCGAACTTTTCACTTTGTTGTCTAATTCTTTGTATGTTGCTTTTGCCAGAACCTTTCCAAGATCTGTCTTTACATTAGTCATGATTACAATACTTGATTACAACTAGCAAAATACAGGGAAAGAGGGATCACAGACGACAAAGAGAGAAAATACTAAATAGCTTGGTGTCATGGCATGTAAAACAGTCAACAACAGAACTGATATACGATGCACGATGGATAGAAGATTGTGGAAGGACATGATCACCTATGCCAACGGGTATGGCACATGATGATCCTCAACAATAAGGATTATGTTTGATGTGACAGGTCAATGGAGTGACAACTGAACGATTGTTAGGCCAATTTGAGAGATTAAAACATTACGTACCTCATAAAGTTGAAATTGGGTTAAGAGATCAAGGTTAGCACCCTGTTTATTCATATGCCACCTGGATATGGCATCCATATCCAGTTCTTCTAAAGCATCCGTCACGTCATAGAACATATCCTGGTCTGGAATAGCACTTATAACCTGAAAGGAGCAGACACGATCAACTTCAAATATAGAACAAGTATAGAACAGATGTAAAACAACTCACTATACAAGTATAGAACAGATGTAAAACAACTCACTATACAAGTATAGAACAGATGTAAAACAACTCACTATACAAGTATAGAACAGATGTAAAACGACTCACTATACAAGTATAGAACAGATGTAAAACAACTCACTATACAAGTATAGAACAGATGTAAAACGACTCACTATACAAGTATAGAACAGATGTAAAACAACTCACTATACAAGTATAGAACAGATGTAAAACAACTCACTATACAAGTATAGAACAGATGTAAAACAACTCACTATACAAGTATAGAACAGATGTAAAACAACTCACTATACAAGTATAGAACAGATGTAAAACAACTCACTATACAAATATAGAACAGATGTAAAACAACTCACTATACAAGTATAGAACAGATGTAAAACAACTCACTATACAAGTATAGAACAGATGTAAAACAACTCACTATATAAGTATAGAACAGATGTAAAACAACTCACTATACAAGTATAGAACAGATGTAAAACAACTCACTATACAAGTAAAGAAGTAGAATATGCTAATCATTCATTGCTCCAACCTAACACATCATCATCAGGTTGCATATCAATTGCAGAAAGTTGCATTCACCACAGCCCGTCTGAAAGAATCTCTGTCTCTAGCCAGATCTCCCACAGAACGTTGCATTTACCACAACCCGTCTGAAAGAATCTCTGTCTCTAGCCAGATCTCCCACAGAACGTTGCATTTACCACAACCCGTCTGAAAGAATCTCTGTCTCTAACCAGATCTCCCACAGAATGTTGCATTTACCACAACCCGTCTGAAAGAATCTCTGTCTCTAGCCAGATCTCCCACTTCTTCTATTGTCATGTTCAAAGTTTCGTTGATGTCTTAAAACCACTTCCTCTTGGTCTGCCTCTGATGCATTGTCCAAGAAACATACCTTCCATTATTGTTCTTCCTAGCCCACTGTGTCTTCTGACACAGCTATAGTATTTTAATTTCATCTGTAGAATTGTGTTTATAAGTCAATTCTTTTAATGTTAGAGTCTTTTAATTTGTCTTCATTGCTCTTTTTCATTATCCAAAATCTCTTAAGGATTTTTCTGTAGCATTTTTGTTTAGAATGAATTGATTTTCTTTCTTAACTCTTTCCAGAATTTGGCGGACTATACGTTTTCTTCAGGTTTGGACCAGATTAGTTTTCAATTTAGAAAAATTCCATCATGTCTTTTAATTTTTACAATTTCATGGAATAATATAATTAAATGTGGTACATGTTTATACATCACCGGAAAGGAAAATGGTTGAAGAAAATGAAAATAGCAATATATAGGTTATATCTGAAAGAAAAAATATGTTATTTATTATAAATAGTATACAAATATTCAGAGGCAGATAATTTTCAATTCAAAATATCAAATTTCACGCACCTCTATTTTTCCATGACTAGAAGCATAAAGCTATTCATTCTTTTCAACATTATAAACAAACTAATCTAAAGTTCTTCAAAATACACTTTACTCAATGCATTTATGTCCACAAATAATGAAATTAGGCACAAGAAATGGCCAATATATGTCAGAAAAAAAACACATATTTACTTGAAAACGCAAACCACTGTATCTACAAAAATAAAGAAAATACCACATGGTAATCGAAGGAAGTAATTACGAAGCTTCTTCTTGATATTCAAATACAAGTGTTGGTGAATATTTATACATTGTCGTTACTTTACTTTAAAATATTCAACTGTATAGACTATCCGAGCCAATGAGTTGGATTTTGGTCAAGAATGCCTTCTTAAGTGGAGCCGTTGTGTCGGCTGAAAGTCCTGAAAGAGTTAATGTTTGTTAGATTATGGTTCTCAAACCAAATGTTGCTTTCAGGAAGATAAATGTCCTCAGTAATTACATTTGATCCTATCATGTACAATAATGAAAGTTTAACTACCAACCTTATTAATAACTACCAACCTTATTAATCAAAGTCATCGTGTACAGCAATAAATCTGAATCAGCTCCATCCTTTTCACCCAACAAAGAGATGGCATTGGTCCATGGATGCAGGCCTCGTTTACTATCAACTGTGTTGACAGCTCTGATTAGCTGAATTGTGTTAGTCTCTGTGTACTCCACAAACACAAGTAACAACTTTAGAGATGTCTTCACTACTAGACGTCCCTGTGAAGATATGAATGAAGAAATATTTTAGCCTACCAATGCACGACCATTATTCTTAGAATTTCAGTTTATCATTTCTTTTATTTACTAAAATAATCATTAAAACAAAAAGTAATGTATCCCCGTAGAATTTCAGTTTATCATTTTCTTTTATTTACTAAAATAATCATTAAAACAAAAAGTAATGTACCCCCGTCACGCCAAGTGGTGTATAGGGAAATATGGTGTTAGTGACCCAATATTTTACAGACCTTCAGCACATGATTTTTTGGGTAATGTGAACGGTATTATGCCCATGCTGCTTTACTTTCCCAGAAAAAAAATCCGGTACCCATTTAAGGCTGGGTGAACCCGGAAGCCGTCGGTTGGGAGCGAACCCTACCCTTGTCCTTTGTAGTCCAGTTCACTAACCACTGAGCTATCACGGCTCCCTTAAAATAATTATGACTGGGTACAATTCCCACCACAAGCAGTGGGAATTTAAAAAAAATTGAACCTGTGGTTTCCCCATGGCTTTACCCTCCCTAGGATCCGATAACTAGCCCTCTTGGAAAATGACCGAAAAAAAAATGCTCTATACGCACCCGAGCATGTTAAAGAACCCGTAGCAGTTTAAAGTAAATGTCCATTTATAGGTTTTTTGCACCATGCCAGACCCCATCATTCTATCAGCTTATTTCACTGCCATGAACTCCCACATTCTTCTTCTTCTTCTACCTTTTAGCTCCCTGTGGAGCATAGGTCTTCAACAAACTTTCCAAGTCATTCTGTTTCTTGCCATTCTTTTAAGATCATTCCATGTCTTCCCCATCATTTTCATATCTGCTTCTATCTGTTTTTTCCAAGAATTTCTCGGTCTTCCTCTTTGTCTTTTCCCTGGGGATTCCAAAAAAGAGCCTGTTGTGTAATACTCTCAGTTGGCTTCTGCAGTGTGTGTCCTATCCAGCGCCATCGTCTTCGCTGTATCTCTTTATCCACTGGTATTTGACTGGTACATTTCCATAATTCTATGTTAGTGATTTTGTCCTGCCATTTCCTTCCTTTTATTCTGCATAAGCATCCATTAATGAAAGTCTGTATCTTCATGGTTGTCAGTTTTGTTGTTCTCCATGTTTCACAGCCATATAATAGGACTAACTTAACATTGGAGTTGAACATTTTTATTTTTGTATTTAATCTAATTTCTTTTTGACATGTGGATTATCCTCAGTTTCCATGTCCTCACTGTGAGAGGTGTTCTTTTAAAGCCCTCGCAATGTCATATATGTCCATTTATAGGTTTTTTGCACAATGCCAGACCCCCATCCTTCTGTTAGCTTATTTCACTGCCATGAACTCCCGCATAGTAAAGTAAAGAGCCCCCGTCACGCCAAATGGCGTATAGGGAATATGGTGTTAGTGACCATCAATTTTACAGACCTTCAGCACATGATTTTTTGGGGTAATGTGGTCGGTATTATGCCCGTGCCGCTTTACTTTCCAAGAAAAAATCCGGTACCCGTTAAAGGCTGGGTGAACCCGGAAGCCGTCGGTTGGATTGAGCCCTACATCTTGTCCTTTGTAGTCCAGTTCACAAACCACTGAGCTATTGCGTCCCCCATGAACTCCCGCATGCTCAGGGCAATATATCCAAGTTAGGCAACTTTTTTTGCCCAGTGCATTACGTTATTGAACTCTATTCATTAACATCATCACATACCATACAATCGGTAACAGCAACAGTTATTGTCTGTCATTGTAAAATGAGGTACTCCTTGTGCTTTCATTTATTAGAGTAATTTTGACGCTCTAAAGTAATTCTGTAGCCTTATTTAAGTAATTTTATACTCCATTTAAGTAATTTTATACTCCATTTAAGTAATCCTTAAGTTCAATTAAAGTAATTCTGATATTCTGTTTGAAGTAATTATGATGCTTTATTAAAGTATATTTGATGTTCAATTAAAGTCATTCTTATGTTATAGTTAAGTAATTCTGATACTTTAGTTAAACATTTTGATGCTTCTGATGCTATTATTGTGATTTTGATGCTCAGTAAAGGTAAAGGTAAAGTATGAGACTTGAATCAGTTTCTTAGACACGAGTTTTCACCCATATGTGCTTGGCCACCTATCCAGAAGTGTTCGAAGACTTCTGGATAGTATCACTATGATGCTCATTGTCATAAGCAAGACCAAACCAACACTCTCCAGATGCAATAATGTTATCAGACAGCTCAACTAAAATAGCGTCACCATTCGCAGTAACAATAGCTTCAAAACATAAATCACTATGCACCCATTAGAGTTCAAAGAAAATCTCTAAATAAATCTGTCTCCGTCTCAGGGCAATTATTTAGCAATGGGAAATAAGAACACAACACCAACACTATCAACTGTATCTGAGGAGAAATGAAAAAACATATATAAATATATAGGAAGCTTTTTCTATTTTTTTTATTTTTTAAAAATATATATATGTATATTTTCATTATTGATCGGAAGGGGATACAAGCAAAGAAATTAGAATCAGAATAGCTAAAGCAGCAATGTCTTTCAGAAGCCTTGAAAAGTTGTGGAAATCAAAACTCATCAGCCCAAACACAAAAGGAGCCGCGATAGCTCAGTGGTTAGTGAACTGGACTACCACGGACAAGGGGTAGGGTTCGATCCCAACCGACGGCTTCCAGGTTCACCCAGCCTTAAATGGGTACCGGATTTTTTTCTGGGAAAGTAAAGCAGCACGGGCATAATACTGACCACATTACCCCAAAAATCATGTGCTGAAGGTCTGTAAAATATAGGGTCACGAACACCATATTTCCCTATACGCCACTTGGCATGACGGGGGTACTTTACTTTACTTTTACAAACACAAAACTTAGACTATTATATATACACACACAATACTTAGTCTTAACGTACTATCACCCTTACGTATGCGTATGAGAGCTGGAAAACAACAAGAGACATAGAAACAAAGTTGAACGCATTCGAAATAAATGTCTAAGGAAAATACTTGGTATAGCATGGAACGAATTCAAAACAAACGAGGAAATTAGAGAAATCGCCAATCAACCACTAATATCTTCAGTAATAAAGAAAAGATGATGGTCATATGTTGGACATGTGATGAGAAGAGATAATAATCGAATAGCAAAGCAAGCCCTCATGTGGGAAACAACAGGTAAGAGAAAAAGAGGAAGACCCAGAGAGACACTGAGAAGAACATTGATGAGAGAGGCAAGAGCAGCAGGATTCGGCTCCCTCAATGAGATAGAGCTGCTTGCACAGAACAGAGACAGATGGCGAGATTTGATAAAATATCTTTAAAAGAAAACTGCTAGAACAAAAATTCAGATAAGAGAAGGTGTATCTTGGTCTACGTCCTATGGGCCGGTTACGGCTCGAAAGGTCAATAGATAGATAGTCCTGTAGTGTATGCTCTTGAGTTTATTTGGCTGCTCCACAGTCACATGTGGTGTAACAAAGCATGTCAAGTTATAGGCCAAGTATCAACACTATTGAAAACAAAGCAATAACTACGGAAGCAAAAAGGGCAATATACAAATCAATTTTTCTACCAACTCTGTGCTATCAGTGCCAGAATTGGACGCTGGACTCTAGAACAATAAGAAAGATAACGACCACCGAAATGAAATGTGTCAGAAGAATGACAGGAAAAAGCTTAAGGGACAGAGTAAGAAACACTGACCTGAGGAAGAAACTTGAAATCGAACCAGCCATCGAATACATAAAGAAACAACAGATAAATTGGTTCGGCCACATAACAAGACAAAAAGAACTAACAATGACTCAAAGAGCCTTAAATAAACGCTACGAAAACGCCAGATTAGAGGAAGACTGAGAAAGAGATGGATAAAGGGAATACTAGAGTCACTAGGAGGAATAACATCAGAAGAAGCCAACAGAAGAGCAAAGAATCGCAGATTGTTTCTCCCCTCGACACCAACGGCAGCAGAGGAAGGATAGAAGAAGAAGAAGACAGTCACATGTTGCATTGTCACTGAGTACTATTTTGTGTAGCACTTCTCTGAGGCCACAATGACCTGTTATGAATCAGAATATCTTGGTCTGCTCATGTCTGCTCAATTTGTTTAGGTTGTCATGTTCTGGCTCATGTTTTCCAAGCAACTCTCTCCATTCTGTTTTCCTTGCTTGCTTCAGGACTGTTTCAAGACTCTTTGAGGCTGTGGGGTTGGTTGGACTATTGAAGGCTTCCATCTGCTATTGTGAGTACACCTGCTTTCTCATTTCCAGGGATGCCACAATGTGCTGGCACCCACTGCAAGACTAGTTCTGTCTTTTCTGACAGCCAACATATGTTGTTCTTTATTTGGAAGTGAAACAAAAACTCAGACCCAAATAACTTGCAACTGCTCACGACAAGCGGTCTATAATCTTATGTCCTATATGTCTTATGTGTCTTATAGGTCCTATATGCCCTATGTGTCTTATATGTCATCTGGCAGATCACAGTAATGGGATAATGCAGTAAAGATAGCTTTTTTAAAAATCTGGTAATGATGGATGAAATGATGACAAAGAATAAATAAGCATGAATCAAACAGAAACACCTTGATACCTTAGAGGCTAATAAGGAATACAGCCACTGGATGACAGCATTGTGTTGTATAACTCCTTCCATACCATCCACATACAGCATCACTTGACCCAGGGCTGAAATGGAACATTCCAATAATAAATACAAATAAAACATTCAACTGATAAATTCTTCATGCAGGGAGAGTTGAATATATCATGCAATTTTAAATAGTTAATAGAGCAGGTGCTAGATTCTATCTATCTATCTATTGACCTTTCGAGCTGTAGCGGCCCATGGGCATAGACCCAGATACTCCTTCTCTTATCTAAATTTTTATTCTAACAGTTTTCAATCCTTGTAAAGGTCTTTTATCAAATCTCGCCATTTATCTCAGTTCTGTGCAAGCAGCTCTATCTCATTGAGGGAGCCGATTCCTGCTGCTCTTGCCTCTCTGATCAATGTTCTTCTCAGTGTCTCTCTGGGTCAGCCTCTTTTTCTCTTATCCGTTGTTTCCCACATGAGGGCTTGCTCTGTTATTCAGTTATATCTCTCCTCATCACATGTCCAACATATGCCCATCGTCTTTTCTTGATTACTGATGATATTAGTGGTTGATTGGCGATTTCTCTAATTTCCTCGTTTGTTTTGAATTCATTCCTTGCTATACCAAGTATTTTCCAGACATTTATTTTCAAATATTAATATACATTAACATTAATTATTTATATATGTATGTATGTATGTATGTATGTATGTATGTATGTATGTATGTATGTATGTATGTATAATATGTATGTATGTATATGACGACACTTACTGTCTGTTTTTAAAACAGATCAATGATGTTATTCATAATTAATATTCTTCTATGGGAAGTCAACATATGCAGTCATACAGACCCAGGAGTTGAAAGGAATGGGATTATCTGCTACTGGATCAATAACTAACCAATTATGTCAAGCAGTCAGCCGTGGAAGTGAGAAACGGTGAAGCATAAATGTCAACGTAACAGCATTATTTGAACTGAGGTGTTATTTTCAAAAAAACTCATAAGTGACTATTGCCTTTCTGGGCAGTGAACCAGAGCTGGCCAAGATTAAGATTCCATTTCCATATCATAGTCCCAGAAATTGGCAACTAAGTCTGATCAAATGATTAAGGTTCAAATGAGAAGGCAAACCTTGTACAAAATAGTCTGTTATGAAGTTGGATACATTGGGCTAAAATATATGAAAATTGCAGTTTACTGTAATAGAGAATGGAGATATATGAGATATATGAGATGTATGTGAATCAGCAACATACGACTGGTAACAATATCAAGTGTTCAAAATCTCATTATCAAATTAAATAAACACAAAATGATATTAGTAGTTAAACCTAAAAAAAAGACCAATGAGGAAGTTCTCAAAAAGGTCAACACAAAAAGGCAGATCCTAAAAAACATCAGAAAGAATCAATCAACATTTTTCGGGCACATCATGAGAAGAGGAAAGTTGGAATACTTGGTTACAACTGGAAAAATAAAAGGAAAGAGAGATCGCGGACGACAATGAGAGAAAATACTGGATAGCTTGGTGTCATGACATGGAAAACAGTCAACAACAGAACTGATACGATGCACTGTAGATAGAAGATTGTGGAAGGACATGATCGCCTACGCCAACCGGTATGGCACATGATGATGAGTTAAACCTAAAGAGTGATAAGGCAAATTATGACATTCGGCCGAAGCTTTCGTCAGGTAAGAGACAGAAATATTTATACATAAAAAGGCATGATAGGGAAAGTATTACTCTAAGACAAATATAAACACAAAAGCCAAACACTGATCTCAAAATTGAAAATAGTGGGATAGGATCAGTGGCCAGGCTTTAACGTGTCTGTTGGTCACAAGATAGATGTCTATAGGGCTGGTAGGATCTTGAGGGCTGAAAAGGAGCCAAACAAAATGAAAAAATTAGAAAGGGTCTCATGAGTAAGGATGAAAGGAGGGAGTGGAAGAGGCAGTGAATCAAGAAAAGAGTAAAAAACAGTTTAACCTCTCAAATCATAGCCTGTTAGAACAGGCTATGAGTTGATTCTCCTAATTGAACCAAGTGTGAATGTCAGAGGAGCAAGACACAATACCAGTAAAATGGAAGTCCTACCACTCAGCTGACAGCTGATAAGAAACTCTAGACTGTTGTAGTCTTTAGCACAAACTTCATAGAGCCAGCAACATTCCTCAATCTATCCATGGCATGAACTATGTCACATTTCCCAATGGCTGGCTGGACCACAGAAACTATTTGCAAATCAGAGTAATTCACTGCTAAGAGAAGAAACTCAGCCAAAATAGGAATCTTGGTGTCTAGAAGTAAGATGTGGCCTCTGGACAAAATGGTTCTGGTTTTGAATACTGCCATAGGCAATGGGAGTTTCTTTCTTTAAATCCCTGGTTTCTTCATGGCTTAATCCTCCCCCTAGTTTCTTCATGGCTTCATCTTACCCCTAGTTTCTTCATGGTTTTACCTTACCCTGGTTTCTTTGTGGCTTTACCCTCACTGGTTTCTTCATGGCTTAATCCTCCCCCTAGTTCTTCACGGCTTCATCTTACCCTAGTTTCTTCATGGTTTTACCTTACCCCTAGTTTCTTCATGGTTTTACCTTACCCTGGTTTCTTCATGGCTTTACCCTACCCCTGTTTCTTCATGGCTTTACTCTACCCCTGGTTTCTTCATGGCTTTACCCTCCCTGGTTTCTTCATGGCTTTACCCTCCCCTGGTTCTTCATGGCTCTAGAAGTAAGATGTGGCCTCTGGACAAAATGGTTCTGGTTTTGAATACTGCCATAGGCAATGGGAGTTTCTTTCTTTAAATCCCTGGTTTCTTCATGGCTTAATCCTCCCCTAGTTTCTTCATGGCTTTATCCTCCCTGGTTTCTTCATGGCTTCATCTTACCCCTAGTTTCTTCATGGTTTTACCTTACCCTGGTTTCTTTGTGGCTTTACCCTCACTGGTTTCTTCATGGCTTTACCCTACCCCTGGTTTCTTCATGGCTTTACTCTACCCTGGTTTCTTCATGGCTTTACCCTCCCCTGGTTTCTTCATGGCTTTACCCTCCCTGGTTTCTTCATGGCTCTAGAAGTAAGATGTGGCCTCTGGACAAAATGGTTCTGGTTTTGAATACTGCCATAGGCAATGGGAGTTTCTTTCTTTAAATCCCTGGTTTTCTTCATGGCTTAATCCTCCCCCTAGTTTCTTCATGGCTTTATCCTCCCTGGTTTCTTCATGGCTTCATCTTACCCCTAGTTCTTAATGGTTTTACCTTACCCTGGTTTCTTTGTGGCTTTACCCTCCCTGGTTTCTTCATGGCTTTACCCTACCCCTGGTTTCTTCATGGCTTTACCCTCCCTGGTTTCTTCATGGCTTTACCCTCCCCTGGTTTCTTCATGGCTTTACCCTCCCTGGTTTCTTCATGGCTTTACCCTCCCTGGTTTCTTCATGGCTTTACCCTCCCCTGATTTCTTCATGGCTTTATCCTACTCCTGGTTTCTTCATGGCTTTACCCTACTCCTGATTTCTTCATGGCTTTACCCTACCCCTGGTTTCTTCATGGCTTTACCCTACCCCTGGTTTCTTCATGGCTTTACCCTCCCTGGTTTCTCATGGCTTTATCCTCCTCTGGTTTCTTCATGGCTTTACCCTCCCCTGGTTTCTTCATGGCTTTACCCTCCCCTGGTTTCTTCATGGCTTTATCCTCCCCTGGTTTCTTCATGGCTTTACCCTACCTCTGATTTCTTCATGGCTTTACCCTCCCCTGGTTTCTTCATGGCTTTACCCTCCCCTGATTTCTTCATGGCTTTACCCTCCCTGATTTCTTCATGGCTTTACCCTACCCTGGTTTCTTCATGGCTTTACCCTCCCCTGGTTTCTTCATGGCTTTATCCTCCCCTGGTTTCTTCATGGCTTTACCCTCCCCTGGTTTCTTCATGGCTTTACCCTCCCCTGATTTCTTCATGGCTTTACCGTACTCCTGATTTCTTCATGGCTTTACCGTACTCCTGATTTCTTCATGGCTTTACCGTACTCCTGATTTCTTTATGGTTTTACCGTACTCCTGATTTCTTCATGGTTTTACCTTACCCTGGTTTCTTTGTGGCTTTACCCTCCCCTGGTTTCTTCATGGCTTTACCCTACCCCTGGTTTCTTCATGGCTTTATCCTACCCTGGTTTCTTCATGGCTTTACCCTCCCCTGGTTTCTTCATGGCTTTACCCTCCCTGGTTTCTTCATGGCTTTACCCTCCCCTGGTTTCTTCATGGCTTTACCCTCCCCTGGTTTCTTCATGGCTTTACCCTCCCTGTTTTCTTCATGGCTTTACCCTCCCTGGTTTCTTCATGGCTTTATCCTCCCCTGGTTTCTTCATGGGCTTTACCCTCCCCTGGTTTCTTCATGGCTTTACCCTACCCCTGGTTTCTTCATGGCTTTACCCTCCCCTGGTTCTTCATGGCTTTATCCTCCCCTGTTTCTTCATGGCTTTATCCCTCCTGGTTTCTTCATGGCTTTACCCTCCCCTGGTTTCTTCATGGCTTTACCCCCCCCCTGGTTTCTTCATGGCTTTATCCTCCCCTGATTTCTTCATGGCTTTACCCTACCCCTGGTTTCTTCATGGCTTTATCCTCCCCTGTTTCTTCATGGCTTTACCCTACCCCTGGTTCTTCATGGCTTTACCCTCCCCTGGTTTCTTCATGGCTTTATCCTCCCCTGGTTGTTCATGGCTTTACCCTACCCCTGGTTTCTTCATGGCTTTACCCTACCCCTGGTTTCTTCATGGCTTTACCCTACTCCTGGTTTCTTCATGGCTTTACCCTCCCCTGGTTTCTTCATGGCTTTACCCTACCCTGGTTTCTTCATGGCTTTACCCTCCCCTGGTTTCTTCATGGCTTTATCCTCCCCTGATTTCTTCATGGCTTTACCCTACCCCTGGTTTCTTCATGGCTTTACCCTACCCCTGGTTTCTTCATGGCTTTACCCTACCCCTGGTTTCTTCATGGCTTTACCCTCCCTGGTTTCTTCATGGCTTTATCCTCCCCTGGTTTCTTCATGGCTTTATCCTCCCCTGGTTTTCTTCATGGCTTTATCCTCCCCATGGTTTCTTCATGGCTTTATCCTCCCCCTGGTTTCTTCATGGCTTTACCCTACCCCTGGTTTCTTCATGGCTTTACCCTCCCCTGGTTTCTTCATGGCTTTACCCTACCCCTGGTTTCTTCATGGCTTTACCCTCCCTGGTTTCTTCAGGGCTTTATCCTCCCCTGATTTCTTCATGGCTTTACCCTACCCCTGGTTTCTTCATGGCTTTACCCTCCCCTGGTTTCTTCATGGCTTTACCCTACTCCTGGTTTCTTCATGGCTTTATCCTCCCCTGATTTCTTCATGGCTTTTCCCTACCCCTGGTTTCTTCATGGCTTTATCCTCCCCTGGTTTCTTCATGGCTTTACCCTACCCCTGGTTTCTTCATGGCTTTACCCTCCCCTGGTTTCTTCATGGCTTTATCCTCCCCTGGTTTGTTCATGGCTTTACCCTACCCCTGGTTTCTTCATGGCTTTACCCTACCCCTGGTTTCTTCATGGCTTTACCCTACTCCTGGTTTCTTCATGGCTTTACCCTCCCCTGGTTTCTTCATGGCTTTACCCTACCCTGGTTTCTTCATGGCTTTACCCTCCCCTGGTTTCTTCATGGCTTTATCCTCCCCTGATTTCTTCATGGCTTTACCCTACCCCTGGTTTCTTCATGGCTTTACCCTACCCTGGTTTCTTCATGGCTTTACCCTACCCCTGGTTTCTTCATGGCTTTACCCTCCCCTGGTTTCTTCATGGCTTTATCCTCCCCTGGTTTCTTCATGGCTTTATCCTCCCCTGGTTTCTTCATGGCTTTATCCTCCCCCTGGTTTCTTCATGGCTTTATCCTCCCCCTGGTTTCTTCATGGCTTTACCCTACCTCTGGTTTCTTCATGGCTTTACCCTCCCTGGTTTCTTCATGGCTTTATCCTCCCCTGATTTCTTCATGGCTTTACCCTACCCCTGGTTTCTTCATGGCTTTACCCTACCCCTGGTTTCTTCATGGCTTTACCCTACCCTGGTTTCTTCATGGCTTTACCCTCCCCTGGTTTCTTCATGGCTTTATCCTCCCCTGATTTCTTCATGGCTTTACCCTACCCCTGGTTTCTTCATGGCTTTACCCTACCCTGGTTTCTTCATGGCTTTACCCTACCCCTGGTTTCTTCATGGCTTTACCCTCCCCTGGTTTCTTCATGGCTTTATCCTCCCCTGGTTTCTTCATGGCTTTATCCTCCCCTGGTTTCTTCATGGCTTTATCCTCCCCCTGGTTTCTTCATGGCTTTATCCTCCCCCTGGTTTCTTCATGGCTTTACCCTACCCCTGGTTTCTTCATGGCTTTACCCTCCCCTGGTTTCTTCATGGCTTTACCCTACCCCTGGTTTCTTCATGGCTTTACCCTCCCCTGGTTTCTTCAGGGCTTTATCCTCCCCTGATTTCTTCATGGCTTTACCCTACCCCTGGTTTCTTCATGGCTTTACCCTCCCCTGGTTTCTTCATGGCTTTACCCTACTCCTGTTTCTTCATGGCTTTACCCTCCCCTGGTTTCTTCATGGCTTTACCCTACCCTGGTTTCTTCATGGCTTTACCCTCCCCTGGTTTCTTCATGGCTTTACCCTACCCCTGGTTTCTTCATGGCTTTACCCTACCCCTGGTTTCTTCATGGCTTTATCCTCCCCTGGTTTCTTCATGGCTTTATCCTCCCCTGGTTTCTTCATGGCTTTACCCTCCCCTGGTTTCTTCATGGCTTTACCCTACCCCTGGTTTCTTCATGGCTTTATCCTCCCCTGGTTTCTTCATGGCTTTACCCTCCCTGGTTTCTTCATGGCTTTACCCTCCCCTGGTTTGTTCATGGCTTTACCCTACCCCTGGTTTCTTCATGGCTTTATCCTCCCCTGGTTTCTTCATGGCTTTACCCTCCCTGGTTTCTTCATGGCTTTACCCTCCTCTGGTTCTGCAATCTGATATCTAGCCCTCTTGGCTAATAAAAAAAAAAAAAGCAGGAAGTCCTGTTTTTATATGTTCATGTTAAAGAACTCTGACTGTTAAAAATAAAAAAAGAGTAGGTCAAAACTGGCTGCGACCTCTGCAAACATTTTTAATTGAAAAATCTACCCCTGCCAAAGTCGGATGTGAAGAGCCAAAAGATGCAGATATTATGGCAATAAATTGGTCACGTAACACATCCACATCCATTTTATAAATGAGTGTTAAGAAGAAACAAAATCAATACGTGTAACTAATAAATATGAAATGTGCAGATATACCTCTGAGAATGTAGTTCTGGTAATTATGGTCTGAGACAGAGCCCACACTGACCAGACAACTTAGACCATCATTGTTGACAAACTCATGGACAAGGTCTTTGTCTTCCTGTACAAAGGTAGAAAGAGATTTAACAAATATAGTCAACAAGATGGATGAAACACAAAGATCACACGCAAGAAGTTAGGATGCTAAACTAGAGAAGCCCTTACATCCTTCAATGCCATTAGATACCACACAGGGCTCACAATGTGTCTTGTCTAAGGTCTCTATTTTTGGTGAACTTCTCAATCTATTTAGGGGAGTCATGCTGTTGTCATTGCTTCTGTTATTAGAGCACTTCATTGTGTTTCTCTAGGTTGCCTCTCTTTTTTTTAATCTGCTGTTTCCTCTTTGAGGGTTTGCTTTGCAATTTATTGTTATTTTCTTCTGCATGGATGACATATATCCATCCATCTTAGTGTTATTTGCACCATAAGAAAATTATGAAAAAATATAAAGATGACATTTATAATAATTTTTAATAATGTTCACACGTGTATGTGTGTCCACATACAATATCATATAAAGGAAATAGTGGGACAAAAATAAATAAGAGATAAAGAGTTTTCCTTCACGCCTTGTATGGAGTGTGGGGAATATGGAGTTCAGGTGACAGGAGCTCTATTCTTTTCATCCCAGACCATTGCCAAGTTCCCTGTAGCCACAAAGGCAAATGAGAAGAACTGGGTGGATAAAGAAGAAAACAAATAAAGAAGTCTTTAAAAAGCTGAAAATGATAAACTATTAAAATAATTTTAAGTGAGGCAAAAGAAATATTTTTGATGTACAAGAGAAGATGATTACATACTTGAAGTCATCTTATATGCAAAAATACAAAGGCAAAGACTAAAGTGAACTGATAATATCAGGAGGCGGACTGCAGAATGAATCACAGAGAGCAAGAGAAAAATTAAAATGGTCTTCTTTGATATCCAACTTTGTTGTTGCATTCGCCAGATTCAAATTCTGACGAAGACCCTAGAGACTAGGAACTGAGTTTTGCATGTAATCCATTTTTCCTTGGCAGCCGCGTGCACTGGGGTCCCTCACCGCACAGGCAGATAACTCAGACTTTGGAGGTAATCATGTTTTTTCCATCGATGAGTAACTGACGTTTCAAGCCGGGCCTCGCTGCTGAGACCAGGGGTGGTTGTCGCAGAGAAAAATCATAAATAAAAATCCCAACCAGTGTAGCCGAGATTTGAACCCACAACCTCTCTGTCCCGAGGCCGGCGTCTTGCCTCGAGACTGACCAGTACCTCATGGACTTGGAATATGAGGAAACTGCAACAAGGAACACTTTTCATGCATAGCCTGCAATGGTTCCTACCGCCTATCCACCATATACCAGAAGTTCACGTCCTCCCAAAAGTGATGATCGTCATATTTCTTTAAAAATGTATAGCGCTTGATGATGTTAGGCCCTCATTGTTGACTCCAATTTTGAACATATAAACACACAGTTAATCGTCAGATTATCCCTGTTGCACATCAAACATCAGACCATAGTCTAGGGTCGGTCTAGGGATTTACGATGGGCCATTACGCTGATTTGGCACACATAACAATGCAAGCACAGCAATGACGCGCCCTTTAGATTCTTGATTACTCTAGTGAATGTAACCTATGACGAACAGAACAGAACAATATCCAACTTTTGATGTAGAACCAAAATAAAAATGGCTAACAGATTTTCAATATTAATCTTGATTTATTAAACTTTTAAAATGAAGATCTGTTTGTGACAACACAGGTTTCTGTCTCTTGAGTGTTCCTGTTTAAAAAAGCACTGTTTGTTATGAAAGAATGAACCAAACAAAAAACACATTTTATTCAAATAACTATTTGCTCACCTGAAAGATCTGTTTGAGAGAAAACAAAGCCCTCCTCAACTCTCTGCAGTTGAGTTTAATAATTTCTCTGTGGAGAGACAAACTGGCAACTAAATATAAGACAAAATACTGCTCAACTTGTTTTGGAACTAATATAGAAGAAGAAGAATGAGAAATATGCGGAGAAGAGAGTTAAAAATAGATTTTAAAAAGGGGCAGGCAGGACAGGGGTGTACAACATGCAGGATATGGGTTTAGGGACATAAAAGACATGCTGTAGGGCCAATCTAGACATGGATTATAAAAACAAGCAGGGCATAGTTGTAGAAACATGAAGGACATGGGGATAAGGACAAGCAGGACATGGTAATATATATATATTATATTATATATATATATATATATATATATATATATATATATAAAAGACTTGCGAATAGAGGCATGCAAAACATGACCACAGACACATACAGGGTATGATTATATAGACATGCAGGATGTTGGCCTACGGTCATACAGGACTTTGGTGTACGGTCATGCAGAACATAGCTGTAGGCACATACAGGGCATGGAGAGTGGGTACATAGTCATTCAAGGCATAAGCATTGAAACAGGTAGAAACTGGTTATAGATATAGGCCTTAAAGGTTCCCTCTACACGAGAATATGGTGTTAGTGACCATTTTTTTTCCATGACCAACAGCACATTTTTTGGGTATTGTGGTTAGTATCACGCCAGGTATCTCTACTCCCGAGAAAATATTTGGTACCCATGTTTTTTTAGGCTGTGTGAACCCTGGAGCCTTGTTGGGCTATAAAAACCTCTACTACTTCTAGGAACCTAGACCCATCTGATTAGGAAGCAAGTGGGGCAGTTCAGGTATAATAGGAAAAACCAAGAACTAGTCAATGACTAAAACAAATAAATGATTAAGAGTAAACTAAACTTATTTATAAGAAGAAGTTTAATGAGAAGAAAAATGGAGAGTAGTAGGCGTAATAGTGTCAGGATAAAAAGGAGAAACATGCTGTAATCATTGGTTAATGCAATGAAGTAGATGTTTTGTTATAGAAGATGCAGAGTTGGAGGCTGAATCATTTAATGAAGTAGATGTTTTGTTATAGAAGATGCAGAGTTGGAGGCTGAATCATTTAATGAAGTAGATGTTTTGTTATAGAAGATGCAGAGTTGGAGGCTGAATCATTTAATGAAGTAGATGTTTTGTTATAGAAGATGCAGAGTTGGAGGCTGAATCATTTAATGAAGTAGATGTTTTGTTATAGAAGATGCAGAGTTGGAGGCTGAATCATTTAATGAAGTAGATGTTTTGTTATAGAAGATGCAGAGTTGGAGGCTGAATCATTTAATGAAGTAGATGTTTTGTTATAGAAGATGCAGAGTTGGAGGCTGAATCATTTAATGAAGTAGATGTTTTGTTATAGAAGATGCAGAGTTGGAGGCTGAATCATTTAATGAAGTAGATGTTTTGTTATAGAAGATGCAGAGTTGGAGGCTGAATCATTTAATGAAGTAGATGTTTGTTATAGAAGATGCAGAGTTGGAGGCTGAATTATTTAATGAAGTAGATGTTTTGTTATAGAAGATGCAGAGTTGGAGGCTGAATCATTTAATGAAGTAGATGTTTTGTTATAGAAGATGCAGAGTTGGAGGCTGAATCATTTAATGAAGTAGATGTTTTGTTATAGAAGATGCAGAGCTGGAGGCTGAATCATTTAATGAAGTAGATGTTTTGTTATAGAAGATGCAGAGTTGGAGGCTGATTCACTTGTTAATATATACATTCTAAAACGTATCAACATATTTAAATAGAATTATGTTACTAAAGAGCCGAAACAAGTTATTGATTGATTCTTTATCCTTTCCATGCCATTAGATGTAGCAGAGGGCACATAGTGTTTTCCGCCACCCATTGAAACAAGTTAAACCAATTTAAATACTTGGAAATTATTGTAGCAGCGAATGGAAAAAAACAGGACAAAATTTGCAAATAGATGCAACAAAGTAATTAATCATGGATATTAACAGTAAAGGAGAAAAGAAATATCACAACTACTGAAACTGATGTCTTCAAAGAATACTTAATGTGACAATAAGGGATAGAATAATAAATGTAGAAATCAGGAAATGTGTGAGAGCAACACCAGTCTTGAGCTTCAGCCAGAGAGAACAAATTAAATGGTTTGGACATGTCATGTGGTGACTGGTAATTAACATTCCATAACAAGTATTAACAACCAGATACATCAATAGAAGAATTAGAAGAAGATGCACCCTCCAAAGACAGACAAGCAAAACATCTGATACCACATAAAGCATAATGTGAGAGGAGAGCTGTCAAAGAACATCACATTTTCTCTTATGCTGAAAGACAAAAAGAGAATAAAGAACATGAGGAAGAAAAATTATGTTATTGCTTTGCTAAGCTCCCAAGATCCAAACACAAAACACAAAGCAGATTACATTCCTCTCTATCTCAGACAATTTCTGAAGATCATGCAGATTTTTACAACTTCTGGTAGATCCTTTACTTTTGATAGTTCTACGATTTTTTTTTTATCTCTCTTTTTCTCTTCTCATTTAGTATCTACCTGTGTGTCCAATAAGAAATTGTATTTTTGTTCATGCTCAGTGAGGGGAAAATAAACTATGCAATATGTAGTTACCCTGGCAGGGTCAGTAACCTACAGCTGACCAAGAATTCACTCCACCTCCCATTTAGATTTACTGGTAATCATTATCATCATCAAGTACCAAGCCTGCTGGCATAGGTGATAATGTTTCTCCACAACTTTCGATCTCGACAGTTATTTATCATTTTTGTTGTTGACCTTCTGCCAAGCCATTCTCTTAAGCTGTCTGGTATCTTTTCTCTTTGCTTCCCTCTATCTCTTCGTCCCTCAATTTTCCCAGTTGTCACAATATATTCCAACTGTTCTCTTATCATTACATGGTCAAAAAAATGATGATTGTTTCTTCCTAATTCTGGAAATTAGCACTCTCTTTGCTTTGGCCTCTTTCAGAATGTTTTCATTACTCTTCTTAGCTGTCCATGGTATTCTCAACATTCTTCTGTAAAACCACATTTCTCCAGTGATTTTCTTGTCTGTTGTCCTATTGTCCATGATTTGAATCCATATGTTAAGACTGGCTCTACATAACAATTAAGAACCCTTTTTCTGGTAATCTATCTATCTATCTATTGACCTTTCGAGCCGTAACCGGCCCATAGGGCGTAGACCAAGATACACCTTCTCCTATATGAATTTTTGTTCTAGCAGTTTTCTTTTAAAGATATTTTATCAAATCTCGCCATCTGTCTCTGTTCTGTGCAAGCAGTTCTATCTCATTGAGGGAGCCGATTCCTGCTGCTCTTGCCTCTCTCATCAATGTTCTTCTCAGTGTCTCCCTGGGTCTTCCTCTTTTTCTTTTACCTGTTGTTTCCCATATGAGGGCTTGCTTTGCTATTCGATTATTATCTCTTCTCATCACATGTCCAACGTATGACCATCGTCTTTTCTTTATTACTGAAGATATTAGTGGTTGATTGGCGATTTCTCTAATTTCCTCGTTTGTTTTGAATTCGTTCCATTCTATACCAAGTATTTTCCTTAGACATTTATTTTCGAATGCGTTCAACTTTGTTTCTATATCTCTTGTTGTTTTCCAGCTTTCACACGCATACGTAAGGGTTGATAGTACATTTGATTTGAATAGCCTAAGTTTTGTGTTTGTGCTAATGAGTTTTGATTTCCACAACTTTTCAAGGCTTCTGAAAGACATTGCTGCTTTAGCCAGTCTGATTCTAATTTCTTTGCTCGTATCCCCTTCTCGATCAATGTGACTTCCAAGATAGATGAAGTGATCGATCTCTTCTACTGGTTTGTTTTCCATGTATATTTTGTCACTTGTTGGAATTAAACTTTTCATGACTTTAGTCTTTTCATGATTGACCTCAAGCCCAATTTTGCTGGCTATTGATGATAGTTCATTTGTGTTTTCCTGCATCGTTTTTATCTGATTGCTGATGAGAACTATGTCATCAGCAAAGTCCAGGTCCTCCAAATGGTCTCCTTGTATCCATTCGATGCCTTTATTACCAGTGCAGCATTTCTTCATTATGAAGTCCATAACAATTCCAAATAACAAGGGCGATAAAATACATCCTTGTTTAACCCCAGTTTCTATTGGGAAACATTCGCTCAGTCCTTCCTCTGTTCGAACTGCACATGTGTAACCATCATACATGTCTTTGATAATATTTATGATTTTTGATGGTAAGCCATATTGCTTCAGAATTTTCCACAAAGAATCTCTATGAATACTATCAAATGCTTTTTTGAAGTCGATGAAGTTAAGTACAAAAGGTTTTTGCTTTTCAATGTGTTCCTCCAATATAAGTCGTAGAGTGAAAATGTGGTCAAGACAGCTTCTCCCTTTTCTAAACCCAGCCTGTTCTTCACGCATTACTGTATCTATTGAATCCTTTATTCTATTTAGGATGATTTTACAGAATAATTTTGAGGCAACTGACAAAAGTGTCATGCCTCTCCAATTGTTACAATCTCTAAGATTGCCCTTTTTTGGGATCTTAACAATGATTCCTTTTTCCATTTATGAGGCGTCTTCTCTGTTTTCCAAATGATGTTGAACATTTTTTGGAGATGTATTAAATTATGGCTATCAATTGCCTTGAGGATCTCAGCTGTTAACTTATCCTCTCCAGCAGCCTTGTTATTGGTCATTAGCTTTAAGGTGGTTTCTATTTCACTCAAGGTGAAGTCATCTAAATTTACATCTAATTCTGCTGCTGGTGTTTCAGCTTCAAAATCTATTAAACTGTGAGGTAGTGGACGGTTAAGAATTTCTTTGAAGTGTTCCGCCCAACGGGCTTTTATGTCTGCGCTTGTTGTTAGCATTAATCCAGATTTGTCTAGAATTGGTGTTCCACTGGATGTATAGGTGTTTGTCAGCATCTTTTGTACAGTATAAAGAGTTCTGCTGTCTCCTGTAATTGCAGCTGTCTCTGCTTTCTCTGCCAAGTTGTCTATATAAGCTCTTGTATCTCTTCTTGCCGAACTTTTCACTTTGTTGTCTAATTCTTTGTATGTTGCTTTTGCCAGAACCTTTCCAAGATCTGTCTTTACATTAGTCATGGCTCTCTTCGCTTCTTTCTGGTAATAGTCGACACAAAAACAAACTACCCAACAACTTAATGATCGGTGTAGTTTCTGCAGAGGTGGGGTTCTGTTGATCAGAAGACCTAGTATTGCAGTGACAGGCTCTAAATTTTCAGCAGAAACCAAGAACTCAGGTACACCTTATGCAATCACCACATCACCTTTCGGAATCTAAGCGCCCATGACTCATATTGACTCTGTGATGCTCCATCACCATCATTTTCACTGAATGTGAATCCTAAATAAATCCATCACTCCTTCCATCAGAAAGGCTAGAATTAGAAGCTATTTTCTATAAGTAAAAAAAAAAAACTATCCCATATTATGTTTATTTAATAGATCTTTAGCTCCCTGTGGAGCATAGGTCTTCAACAAACACTTTCAGCTTCCTGTAGAGCATAGGTCTTCAACAAACACTTTCAGCTTCCTGCAGAGCATAGGTCTTCAACAAAACACTTTCAGCTTCCTGTAGAGCATAAGTCTTCAACAAACACTTTCAGCTTCCTGCAGAGCATAGGTCTTCAACAAACACTTTCAGCTTCCTGTAGAGCATAAGTCTTCAACAAACACTTTCAGCTTCCTGCAGAGCATAGGTCTTCAACAAACACTTTCAACTCCCTGCAGAGCATAGGTCTTCAACAAACACTTTCAGCTTCCTGCAGAGCATAGGTCTTCAACAAACACTTTCCAGGCTGTTCTGTTTCTTGCCATTCTTTTAAGATCATTCCATGTTTTTCCCCATCATCTTCATCTCTGCTTCTATCTGTCTTCTCCAAGAATTCCTTGGTCTTCCTCTTTGTCTTTTCCCTGGGGATTCCAAAAAAGGACCTGTCGTGTAATACTCTCAGTTGGCTTCTGCAGTGTGTGTCCTATCCAGCGCCATCATCTTCACTGTATTTCCATATCCACAGGTATTTGACTGGTACATTTCCATAATTCTATGTTAGTGATTTTGTCCTGTCATTTCCATCCTTCTATTCTGCATAAGCATCCATTAATGAAAGTCTGTATCTTCATGATGGGTTAATTTTGTTGTTCTCCATGTTTCACAGCCATATAATAGTACTGACTTAACATTTGAGTTGAAATTTTTATTTTTGTATTTAACCTAATTTCTTTGGACTTCCATATGTTTCCCAGTGCAACGAAAGCTCCTCTTGCTTTTGATATCCTTATTTTGATATCATTTTCTGTTCCTCCCTCTTTATCTATGTTACTGCCCAGATATATGTAAGATTGTACGTCTAGTAGAGGTATTTCTCCTAATTTCATTTGGTTATTGCCAACTGCATTAATTCTCATAATGTTTACATCAATATTTAACTAAAATAATATGTAGAGAAAAAAAAAGTAAAGAACCCCCATCACGCCAAGTGGCGTATATGGAATATGATGTTAGTGACCATAAATTTTATAAACCTTCAGCACATGATTTTTGGGATAATGTGGTCGGTATTACGCCCGAGCCGCTTTACTTTCCCAAAAACAACCCGGTACCCATTTAAGGCTGGTGAACCTGGAAGCCATTGGTTGGGATCAAACCCTACTCTTGTCCTTTGTAATCCAGTTCACTAACCACTGAGCTATCGTGGCTAAAATAATATATGTTTATCCTTTATTTCTGTACATCTTTTCACACACACATATTTGAATATCGTATTTTTCTTAATTCTGTTTATAATTTCAACAGTTTATACAGAAAAATAATTTGCCTCCATAATTTAATCACTAGTATGATGGCACCATAACTGGACTACAAAGGACAAGAGGCCGGGTTCGATCCTGACCAACGGCTGCCAGGTTCACCCAGCCTTAAGTGGGTACAAGATTTTTTCTGGGAAAGTAAAGCAGCATGGACACAATACCAACCACATTACCCCAAAAATCAAGTGTTGAAGGTCTGTAAAAATTATGGTCACTAACGCCATATTCCCTATATGCCACTTGGCGTGACGGGGCTCTTTACTTTTTTTTTTACTTTACTATGATGGCACCAAAACTATATAAAACATTATCTGTTAAAAGACTTTCTTGGAACTGGAATTCTTAGAAGTGTTCATTTAATTGTATTTACAATCTTCCAATTTGGACGAGTAACATCAAAAGATGGACAAACCAGCCTATAACAACCTGCACCATCTAAGCAAGAGACAGAGCAGAATGGTGCTCCATGGTAGCCAACCTTCGTTGCGGAGATGGCACTCGATGATGATGAGTCAATATTCTAAAGTCATGAAAAGCTTAATTCTAATGGATGACAGAATATACATGGCAAACAAACCAGTGGAAGAGATCTATCACTTTATCTATCTTGGAAGTCACATTAATCGGGAAGGAGATACAAGTAAAGAAATTAGAATTAGAATAGCAAAAGCAGCAATGTCTTTCAGAAGCCTTTAAAAAGTTGTGGAAATCAAAACTCATCAGCACAAAAACAAAACTTAAGCCTATTCAAATCAAACATATTATCAACCCTTATGTATGCATGTGAGAGCTGAAAAACAACAATAGACATAATAAACATTCTTCATGAAAGTTGAAATGCATTCAAAAATAAATGTCTAAGGAAATACTTTGTATATCGTGGAAGGAATTCAAAACAAATGAGGAAATTAGAGAAATCACCAATCAACCACTAATATTTTCAGTAATCAAAAAAAGACGATGGTCATACGTTGGACATGTGATAAGGAGAGATATTAACCAAATAGCAAAGCAAGCTCTCGTGTGGAAACAACAGGCAAGAGGAAAAGAGGCAGACCCAGAGAGACTCTAAGAAGAACATTGATGAGAGAGGCAAGAGCAGCAGGAATCGGCACCATCAATGAGATAGAGTTGCTTGTACAGAACAGAGACAAATTGCGAGATTTGATAAAAGATCTTTACAAGGATTGAAAACTGCTAAAATAAAAATTTAGATAAGAGAAAGAGTATCTGGGTCTATGCCCTATGGTCTGGCTATGGCTCGAAAGGTCCATAGATAGTTAATTTTGGATTTTCTTCATAATTATTTGTTTCCAAGGGAATTACATTTCCATTGTAATATATGAGTTAACTTCTAGCTCTCATGCATGCGTTAGTTCTTGCATTATACAACAGCTGAACAGCCATTGTTTTATGTGTTTTTCATGCATTTGCATATATATTATAGCTGCCACTATAAGTTCATACATTTATGCACATTTATAATTAGCAGCATTTGCTATTATATAGCAGCAGTTGGGTTTCATGCATACCAACATAGCAGAGAAATGGCTAGGGAATTGGGTAAGCATTACGGTGTCCAGCATGAGAATGGAGATTGAAGCAGCGATAACATAACTGTTTGCACAGAACATGATTCATGCAGTCTTAGCGACAGGCTCACATTTGCACAGAGCATGATTCATGCAGTCTTAGCGACGGGCTCACATTTGCACAGAGCATGATTCATGCAGTCTTAGCGACGGGCTCACATTTGCACAGAGCATGATTCATGCAGTCTTAGCGACGGGCTCACATTTGCACAGAGCATGATTCATGCAGTCTTAGCGACGGGCTCACATTTGCACAGAGCATGATTCATGCAGTCTTAGCGACGGGCTCACATTTGCACAGAGCATGATTCATGCAGTCTTAGCGACGGGCTCACATTTGCACAGAGCATGATTCATGCAGTCTTAGCGACGGGCTCACATTTGCACAGAGCATGATTCATGCAGTCTTAGCGACGGGCTCACATTTGCACAGAGCATGATTCATGCAGTCTTAGCGACGGGCTCACATTTGCACAGAGCATGATTCATGCAGTCTTAGCGACAGGCTCACAAAGTATGCTACAGAAGATTGACAGACAGTGTCAGCAGCAGGAGTGGATGCAGCTCTTGGATGGCTCTACTGTGAGTTCATCAACCTGGCTGTACTGTTCTGCTGTATATGGGCAATGAAATAGCCGATAAGCTCGTTGCTAGTTCCGGCACTGACTGTGGGCTTACTCTCCACAAAGAAGACATCTTTCTTTGAAGATACCTTTCTTTGTTTGGGAGATGAGATAGTAATTCTGACGATTCCACTGGCACGGGTGGTTGAGCAATTATGGATTTTAATTCGTTTGCAGTGATACTGGGGCCTTCCATAACATAACCATAACCATAACCATAAAGGGGACATCGCCAAGTTTGTTCTTCACTCTTTAAGAGAAGAGGCGGATAATTGGTAGGGCAATGATGTATATATTGAGAGTCTGAGGAATCTGAAGGTGAAAAATAGGTGAATTAAATGATCTGAATAAATGTGCGACCCCAAACCAAGCAACATCACACGGCAAGCTTTAACAATTAAATCAACAACAAAAGATGAAAATTAAGGACCTCCTATAAGATGAATTAAGTAAAAATGTAAAACCACATAAATTACTCTGCATGAAGCAATCTGCAATGCTCTCTTAAGAGCACTCAGTTTTTCCCTCATTGACGTACAGCATAGAAGTACAGAGAATAGAATAGACACAATGATTTTGAACAAAAGTTTTAAGAAATGGTAAAGGAGTTTCCATAACATAATGCCATAAGAGAATTAAGTATTAACCTACATTTGATAGTGAGGCTCAGTCACTGAGTGGTTAGTGTGCTCTCTTCCTGATCAGGAAGGTCTTGGTTTGATCTCCAGAACTGGCAGAATTTTTTTTTTGGACCGACAAGGCTCTGGGGTTCATTCAGTCTCTAAAAATGGAGCCGCAGAGTGCACCACTCTCAATTTTATTTATGTAAACTGTCATCCAACCATATTCCTTTTACATGTATTTTATCATCTTGATATTGGTGAAATCGAATTCCTTGTTCAATTATCTAAACATTCATATGTTATATGGTAGATAAATATAAATATGAAGATTGATTCTTAAAACCATGAAACTGAAAATTTCTGTATCTAGAACCAAGACCCTCCTTGGATACCATCACACTGTAATGTAAAACATTTTCTACAGGATTGTCCCCAGTACACAGACCTGAAAAGGACAAAGTGGCCCACACCCACCTCCCTGGAAGAGAAACTATACGGGGCAACCAAATCGCTTAAACAGATAACTGCCTTCATAAGAAAGTCAGGAATCCTACTCTGAATGAGCCATGATCGCAGAAGAAGAAGAAGAAAAACTATGAAAAATCTTGTCTCTGAAATCTCTTCCATTGCATCGATAAAAACCTTCCATACTGAAAGAGTTCAGAAAGAAATGTGTTTCTTGAAAATGGCAGATGGTGTTGCAGAACAATTTTAGTGGTATGTTCTATGCTTGAGTGTTTGAATGGACAAAAACTCTGTGCTGCTCTTTCTTCATGTAAGGTGAATGAAGATTTGAATTGAGACACAATTTTTAAAAATATCTTTTCTTTTGGGGTTGATCTAAAACTGAGCAGACAGACTTTACTTTCCAGCTTCCTAGAAATCACTCTCCCACCCCAACCGTGCACACCCAGTAAGGGGAAGAATGGCCTAAGTGATATTCTAAGTGATATTCTATATATCGAAAGTTGTAGAGAGATATTATCACATACACCAACATGGTACTTAATTATGATGATGATATTCTATGTTTGACAAGTTAGAAATTTAATAATGTTGAAACTGGGAAAGTTTGGTTTATGTGAATCTAAAATGTTGAAACTGGGAAAGTTTGGTTTATGTGAATCTAAAATGTTGAAACTGGGAAAGTTTGGTTTATGTGAATCTAAAATGTTGAAACTGGGAAAGTTTGGTTTATCTGAATCTAAAATGTTGAAAATGGGAAAGTTTGGTTTATATGAAACTAAAATGTTGAAACTGGGAAAGTTTGGTTTATGTGAATCTAAAATGTTGAAACTGGGAAAGTTTGGTTTATGTGAATCTAAAATGTTGAAACTGGAAAAGTTTGGTTTATGTGAATCTAAAATGTTGAAACTGGAAAAGTTTGGTTTATGTGAATCTAAAATGTTGAAACTGGAAAAGTTTGGCTTATATGAATCTAAAATGTTGAAGCTGGAAAAGTTTGGTTTATATGAATTTAAAATGTTGAAGCTGGAAGAGTTTGGCTTATATAAATCTAAAATGTTGAAACTGGAAAAGTTTGGCTTATATGAAACTAAAATGCAGGAAAACTGACACGTTTCATACTAGATGTTTATGCAAATATCATAACAGTAAAATTTAAATCTTTAAAAAGATTTTATGAAATAATTCACATGTGACAGCTAATGACACTTACCATTCCTAGAGGCATCAAAGAAGTAAAAAATTAACATATTATTGTGTTCAAAAGTAAACACAAAGTTAGATATAAAAAAAGGAAGAAAATGAGCAAGAAAACTAAAAGGAAGAAATATATTTTTCTATACAAAAGAGCATCACTTTCTCTTTGTATTATATCACTTTCTCTTTGGTTAAAATGTATATCATTGCACTTCAGGGAAACTCATAGGTGTTCTCCTTCTTCTTAGTATGCTCTCATACTTACAAAGTGACAGAATATAGCCAGAGAAGATAATGTTTTGTACAATGCTCCTATCTTGTTCTTCCATTCAGTCAGTGCCCTGCATTGAGTCAGTGTCCCACATTCAGTCAGTGTCCCACATTCAGTCAGAGTCCCAAATTCAGTCAGTGTCTTCACATTCAATCAGTGTCCCACATTCAGTCAGTGTTCTATGTTCAGTCAGTGTTCCACATTCAGTCAGTGTACCACATTCAGTCAGTGTACCACATTCAGTCAGTGTACCACATTCAGTCAGTGTTCCACATTCAGTGTCCCATGTTCAGTCAGTGTCCCACATTCAGTCAGTGTCCCACGTTCAGTCAGTGTACCACGTTCAGTCAGTGTTCCACGTTCAGTCAGTGTTCCACGTTCAGTCGGTGTCCCACGTTCAGTCGGTGTCCCACGTTCAGTCGGTGTCCCACATTCAGTCGGTGTCCCATGTTCAGTCGGTGTCCCACGTTCAGTCAGTGTCCCACATTCAGTCAGTGTCCCACATTCAGTCAGTGTCCCACATTCAGTCACTGTCCCACATTCAGTCAGTGTCCCACATTCAGTCACTGTCCCACATTCAGTCAGTGTCCCACATTCATCTTTATAGGAAGGCAAAAGAAGATGACTGGGAAAATGATGCGCACACAGACAGAGAGAGACTGATGGCTTTAATGATAAAATAGGGATCTGGTCAATCTGGTGTGCTCAATGAGCAAAAAAAAGGCCACAATTAATATCTGATTTTGTGTGTCTAATGGGCAAAGATATGGCTCCAATTAACATCTAATCCTGTATGTTTAGTGGGCAAAGATATGTCTACAATTAACATCTAATCCTGTATGTTTAGTGAGCAAAGATATGTCTACAATCAACATCTAATCCTGTATGTTTAGTGAGCAAAGATATGTCTACAATCAACATCTAATCCTGTATGTTTAGTGAGCAAAGATATGTCTACAATTAACATCTAATCCTGTATGTTTAGAGGGCAAAGATATGGCTCCAATTAACATCTAATCCTGTATGTTTAGAGGGCAAAGATATGTCTACAATTAACATCTAATCCTGTATGTTTAGTGAGCAAAGATATGGCTCCAATTAACATCTAATCCTGTATGTTTAGAGGGCAAAGATATGTCTACAATCAACATCTAATCCTGTATGTTTAGAGGGCAAAGATATGTCTACAATTAACATCTAATCCTGTATGTTTAGTGGGCAAAGATATGTCTACAATTAACATCTAATCCTGTATGTTTAGTGGGCAAAGATATATGTACAATTAACATCTGGTCCTTTATGTTTAGTGGACAAAGATATATGTACAATTAACATCTGGTCCTTTATGTTTAGTGGACAAAGATATATCTACAATTAGATGATGTCAGGGACGCACCAAAATGGCAGCTTATTTATATTCGAGCTATGGACTAAGCAATGTTTACATTGAACAACACGAGATATGATATTGCTGCGAGTTGGCAGCTTTTTGAAAATGTTTTCAAGGGTTTGAACATAAATGTTTGTTCACAGTTCGTTAACCTTCGCTGTAGATAAAGTCGTTAATTCGTTTCAGACGTTTGGGACGTTGGTAGCTAAGGACCCTAACTTGTGCAAACGGATGGCATTGGCAAGGATCATTTTGAATCTATGAAGTGGGCTCATTGTGTGTTTAACTCAAAAGCATATGTGCTTTTTAACCAAAGACCTTTTTTTGGGGACTCAATGAAGATATCCCCGATGGAAGAATAAACTGTACTATTAGTCCCATAAATGATTCGCTTCCAGAGGTTTATGATGTAAACAAAGCAGTTTTGTCATTGCAAGTGAATAATGTCCACACCTATAGGGTGTTTATAAAGTCTCACTACACTTGGTATCTAGGTAAATTTGAAAAAAATGTTTATGACGTCATCACAATATGTGCTCAATGGTAAGTTCACTTGTTGCGACAGTTTTCTTAATGACTTGTCTGGACTTTTAAGGATTCTGTCTTGGATATCTAAACATATTTCATCATTCACAGCAGGCCTACCAGATCGTGGAGCATCTTCCACATTTCCAGTAGCAATAAACTTATTCAACAAATTTCATTGACAGTGGGAGCACATATTGTGATGACGTCATAAACATTTTTTTTCAAATTGACCTAGATACCAAGTGTAGTGAGACTTTATAAACACCCTGTATAATTGGTCAGGATTGTGTAGCAGCAGCAGCTTTATAGCGAACACAGAAAACATCACAGGATTGTGCTGTTCTGAAACAGCTATGCCATGCTACCCTAGAATTGCCTTTAATGGGATTACTGTGACCACAAACCACTCTCCATGTGTGTGCCACATATTTACACCCCAGAAAGAAATACTGAATATAACAACATCATGTGCCGTCTGTGATATTAATGACCACAGACCAGGAGCCTCCAGTATGATTGATACAACTGTTGCACCAAGCATTTCATCAGCAGAGCCATATATATGGAATGTTAATCTGACATTGTTCTTGAATGATATCCAAGTTAATGAGACATCAGAATCGTGTGGCGGCAGCTACAAGAAGGGAGCGGAGAACATCAAGTTCTGCTGCTATAAAGGAGACTTGCCTTGCTATCCCAGAATTGCCTTAAATGGGATCACTGTAGTTGAAAAACTTCTCCTCTTGTGTAAACTACACATTCACATCTAAGAGTGAATCAGTGAAGGTCACAAAATCATATTCTCTCTGTGGTTTTACTAACTGCAGGTCATGTGGCTTCTGTTGGATTGGAAATGATAACTTACCACCACTGTGTGTCTATATGTTTGGAATTGGAGTCATCAATGACGGTCTAACATCTTCAAGTGCTATGACGATCATCATTTTCGGGAGGACGTGAACTCCCATGGTATATGGTGGATAGGCGGCAGGAACCATTGAAGGTTATGTCTGAAAAGTGTTCCTTCTTGCAGTTTCCTCATATTCCAAGTCCGGCTTGTTGCAGGAGCTACTGAGTTAAGTGCTCTGTGCACACCGTGAGCTGTGTGTCTCATCCGTTTTGATCCTGCTTCGATATCCCGCTTGTTTACGATGAATGATGATATCGTATGACAGGGAACAGTTGGCTGTGTTCACTTTCTGCGCGGTTTCACCTTATGTCTTTTGGCGTGTGCTGAGACTGCTATGATGGGGACTACAGTTACATTTCTTTGTTTGGGAGATGAGTTAGTAATTCGGATGATTCCACTGGCACGGGCGGTTGAGCAATTATGGATTTTAATTCGTTTGCTGTGAAACCGAGGCCTTCCATAACCAATAACCAATAACCAATATCTACAATTAACATATGGTTCTTTATGTTTAGTGGGTAAAGATATGTCTACAATTAACATCTAATCCTGTATGTTTAGTATGCAAAGGTATGTCTACAATTAACATCTAATCCTGTATGTTTAGTACGCAAAGATATGTCTACAATTAACATCTAATCCTGTATGTTTAGTAAGCAAAGATATGTCTACAATTAACATCTAATCCTGTATGTTTAGTGGGCAAAGATATGTCTACAATTAACATCTAATCCTATATGTTTAGTACGCAAAGATATGTCTACAATTACCATATGAAACATACAATCTGTTGCAGTGTGTTTTGAGAAATACTGAGGCAGGTGGTGGAGTGAATATTAGGATGTCTCAACTACAATCAAACTTATTCCATGATGTCTCGACTACAATCAAACTTACTCCATGATGTCTCAACTACAATCAAACTTACTCCATGATGTCTCAACTACAATCAAACTTATTCCATGATGTCTCAACTACAATCAAACTTATTCCATGATGTCTCAACTACAATCAAACTTATTCCATGATGTCTCAACTACAATCAAACTTATTCCATGATGTCTCAACTACAATCAAACTTATTCCATGATGTCTCAACTACAATCAAACGTATTCTATGATGTCTCAACTACAATAAAACTTATTCCATGATGTCTCAACTACAATCAAACTTATTCCATGATGTCTCAACTACAATCAAACTTACTCCATGAATAGACAGCCCGACAAACAGAGACAGTCAGTTAGATAAATGTACTTGACATTTTAAAATTACTTATTTATTTTTTATTTGTAAACTATTATTTTTTACTTTTTTTTCAAACTTTTTTTTCTGTGATATATCATGATCATCATCACTGCACATTAGACTAACCCATAGGTGCACCAGTTTTCCCCTAAAAATATAGAGAATCTCCGAGGAGAACTCTGTCCCATCAGCACAAACTCTGTAGCATGACCTGGCCATCTGTGTGGGTAGATTTTTCCTGATAATTTTAATGGTGCAGTGGCCTTTTTTGTTTAATCTTTTAAATTTTTAAAGATTTTAATTTTTAAAATTGTCAAGAGCTCTTTTACATGTACAAATGCACATGGGACCTCTTGTTAATTGCCGTTTTATCTAAACAGGGCTAGACATCAGATCTCATTACCCAGAGACCTGGGTAGGGTAATGCCATGAAGAAATCACAGATTCGATTTTCTTTGTTTTAAACAAATATTCCCAAAAGTAGAAGTAAACCAAGACCTTCAAGTCCAGAGGTCGACATCTTACCTTTAGACCACACAGCTCCCATGTCTTTCTGTTGTCTGCATCTCAGGAATGGCCAACTTCTAGGCACTTTTTAAAAAATCATGGTTACACTATAACCATACCTCTTTTTTATGTTTCATAACATGACACATCTTCCAAAGTCAATGAGTTGAAGACTTTAGTCTAGAAAGATCTAGCATTGAGTTTTATTACTCTGTTATTGAGTTACTAAGTTATTGAGTTACTAAGTTATTGAGTTACTAAGTTATTGAGTTATTTGCGGGACATCATCATTGCACTTCGAACATGACCATAGGTGCTCAGATCCCCTCCTCAGCAAGTCCCGCAGTGTCCAGCGACTGATGACTCCAGTTCTGTGTTGGTTGATAAGTCTTCTTACATGCCCATTAAGTTCTCGTTTCTGGCTGTGTCCATCTTAACTCCCATCTCTTTCATCCGACGGAGTGACATGGATTTATGGTTGTCAAAGTTCTGTTCCCTCTCTGTCATATGATTGACATCACATAGGGGGAGCAGAAGCGCCTGTGACCTGCGGTCGCAATAGCAAGGTCTTCACACCATCAGCCGACCAAGACCTAGCAGTTCTACCTCCTCGTGGTCTCCCCTGGTAACAGTCTGCGTCAAACCAGATTGGCTAATAGAAGCTAGGATCTCCGTGTTCCCTCTAGTGATGGCTGTTACTGATATAGAGGACCCCCGTGTTCCCTGTAGTGGTGGCTGTTACTGGTATAGAGGACCCAGTATTGCAGTAGTTCTGGACTGGACTAGTAATTTCCCAGCATAGCCTGAGATGGACGAACTCCAACCTCTCCAGTAAGAGCTGGGAATGTCAAGAAAACCATTATGACCCGCCACATCTTATGAGTCAAAGGGCAACCTGCCCGCATCAACTCGTGGCAATCCGTCAACAACAACAACATCACATAAACTAGGCAGCAGTGGCGTAGAATAAAGCCACATACTTGACTAGGAACGAATATCTAAATCTCTCAAATAATTCTCCTCAGTTTGCGAATATGATTTGATAACATAAGAGAAAAATGTTGAAGAGACTGGCGTCTAGGAAGAAACAAAACTCACCTACAATAACATGAACCCTAACTGTGAGCTGTGTCCTAAGAACAAGTGCATTTTTTCTTCTGAAACAAAATACAAAAATAAATATAAATAAAAAATGGTTATAGTTATGGTTATTGTTATGGTTATGGTTATAGTTATGGTTATGGTTAGTCGAAGGCCCCGGTATCACTGCAAATGAATTAGAATCCATAATTGCTCAACCACCCGTGCCAGTGGAATCATCCGGATTAAAACTCATCTCATTGAAGGATCCAAACAAAGAAAGACAGCTGCAGCCCCAATCATAGCAGGTACAGCACATGCTAAAAGACATAAGGCCAAGCAGCACAGAAAGTGAACACAGCTGACCTGTACTTTGTCATACGATATTGGAATATTGAAACATGATCTGTATGAAAAACACAGCTCACAGTGTGCACAGAGAACTAAACTCAGTAGCTCTGGCAGCAAGCCAGACTTGGAATATGAGAAAACTGCAACAAGGAACACTTTTCAGACAGAGCCTCAATGGTTCCTGCCTCCTATCTGTCATATTGACCAGAAGTCTATTTTATAAATAAAATAATGGGATAGAAATGAAAACCATGTGTGACCTTGACATAGCCGAAGCACAATAAAATACAAAAAAATATGAAACCTCAGTTTTATAGAAAATTTGAAATAAATTGTGTGTTAACTTTAGAGTCAAAACATCTGTTTGTTGCTTGCTCTTGTCTTATCTCATCATCAAAATCAGCTGTGCATGTCCTTTGCAGAATGTTGCACTTATTACAGTCCATCTGAAAAAATCTCTGTTCAAAGCCAGATTTTTCACTTCTTCTTTTGCCGTGTTCAAGGTCTTTTGGATGTCTTGAAATGGCATTCTTTGTCTGCGCCTATCTCATCTTCCTGGAACCATGCCTTCCATTATTGTTCTTTCCAGTGTCTTTTGATGTGTCTGCAGTATTGTAATTTCCTCTGTAAGATTTTGTTTATAAGCCAATTCTTTTTAATGTTTAGGTCTTTTAATCTCTCTCTCTCTCTCTCTCTCTCTCTCTCTCTGCGATCAAGACTCAATCAGAGTAGGATTCCAGACTCACTCATGAAGTCAGCTGTCTGTTTACATTCAGCTGTTTCTTGAAGCCTTTTCGGTCAGCGGTAGTTTCTATCATAATTAGAGTCTGCTAGATCCAGTTCGATTGATTGCTTGTTAATACGTTGCTGGAAAAATTAAAAAATAGAAAAAAATGGTATGTAAGAAGCTTTACATGATAAGTGGATGACACAGACTAAACGACATTTCGGCCCAATAGGCCTTCATCAGGAACAAACAAAAAAACACATTTCGATTGTTTTTGTTTTGGTTGTTTCGTTATTAGTTTTGTGTGTGTGTTTTTTTGTTGTTCCTGATGAAGGCCTATTGGGCCGAAACGTCGTTTAGTCTGTGTTGTCCACTTATCACGTAAAGCTTCTTACATACCATTTATTTTCTATTTTTTAATTTTTCCTCACATTCAGCTTTACTGCAGCTTCGCAATTTTATGCCTTAACCCTTTAATACGTTGCACCATGTTCTGTGCCAGTGGCCCAGTGCATCCGATTTCAGCCAGCATTTTTATTCAGGTTTGCTTTCCTTAGCCTTTGATTGTCCCCAATCTTCCTGCAAGGCAGCAGATTGTCTTTTCTGTAGGGGGATTCTGCCCTTAGATGGTCGGCCCTCCCAGGCTTACAAGCACCATCTGTCTAAGCTGTAGTAAGTTGGTGAGTAGACCATCACCATCATTATGATGACGTAGCATCTTTTAATATGTCTTCATATCTCTATTTCATTATCCAGGTTACTCAGGGGATTTTTCTGCAGCATTTTATTTCAAATGAGGCATCTCCTCTTTGCTGTTTGTGACATTGACCATGATTGACTATCATAAGCTGTTATTAGACAAATGTAGTAGTAGTTTTAATTTTACTGCCTTGTTGGAATTGTGCGCAAGGAAGCGTACTACGGGCCAGACCGCACTCTCAAATGTCCTGACCACTGTTTCAACAACACCTGTGAACACTCAACCGGGATCTGTTCATGCAAGGAAACGTTCTACTGGTTAGACTGCACTCTCAAATCTCCGTACAACTGTTTGGACGATATCTGTTAACAGTTCATGGGGGCCGGCGTCTCATATGTCAATGATTCCCACGTTAAGAAGAGTCTGCCGACTACAACAAACCCAAGCATATGGATACCTTAATGTGTACTGGATATTTTCTTTCTGTGCTGGACATGGTTCATTTCTTGGTGTGTTTCATTGCTAGCCAAGGCTCATATCTTGGCTTGTGTGTGTGTGTGTGTGTGTGTGCTGGCCATGGCTCATATCTTGGTGTGTGTCATGTTAGTCATATCTCATATCTTGGAGTGTCCGTGTTAATCATGTCTCATATCTTTAAGTGTGTATGTGTTTAGTCATATCTCATATCTTAGTGTGTATCTGTGTTAGTCATGTGTCATATCTTTGTGTGTGCATGTTTGGGCTAGTGATATCTCATATCTCTGTGTGTATGTTTATGTTAGTCATATCTCATATCTTTGTGTGTGCATGTCTGTGTATGTCACATCTCATATCCTTGTGTTTGCATGGCTATGCTAGTCACATCTCATATCATTGTGTGTGCCTATCTATGTTGGTCATATCTCATATCTTTGTGTGCATGTCCATGTTAGACATGTGTAATTTCTTTGTGGGTGCATGTCTATGTCAGTCATATCTCATATCTTTATGTGCATGTTTATGTTAGTCATGTGTCATATATCTTGATGTATGTCAGTGTTAGTCATGCCTCGTATCGCTATGTGCATGTCTGTGTTTGTCACCTCTAGTGACTCGGGCAGATGGTGTTCGTAAACCTGGAGGGCCGACCATCTAAGGGCAGAATCCCCCTACAAAAAAGATCTTCATTTAATTTTGTGCTGCTATTACTCTTCTAAGAGTTCTTAAATGTTATGTAGAACCAGTCTTAACATATGGATGTGAATCATGGACAATAGAACAACAGACAAGAAAATCACTGGAGTCTGTAGAAATGTGGTTTTACAGAAGAATGTTGAGAATACCATGGACAGCTAAGAAGAGAAATGTAAACGTTCTGAAAGAGGTCAAAGAAAAAAGAAAGCTAATTTCCAATATTAGGAAGAAACAATCATCATTTTTTGGCCATGTAATGAGAAGAGAACAGCTGGAATATATAGTAACAACTGGGAAAATTGAGGGACGAAGAGATAGAGGGAAACAAAGAGAAAAGATACCAGACAGCTTAAGAGAATGGCTTGGCAGAAGGTCAACAACAGAAATGATAACTAACTGCCGTGATCAAAAGTTATGGAGAGACATGATCACCTACGCCAGCAGGCCCAGCACTTGATGATGATGATGTTGATTACTCTTCTATCTCCTTTTAGCAGTCTCCATTTTAGTTACTAAAGATTCCAGATATATTTATAGTTTTCTAACACTTTCAGCTTCTTCATTGTGATGATGATTTCTCTCTCTCTCTCTGCGTTCAGGACTCAATCAGAGTAAGGATTCCAGACTCTCATATGAAGTCAGCTGACAGGCTAATTGTGTTGATCGCCCGCACAGACAGAACATCACAATTAGAGTCTGTCAGATCCACTCTGACTGAACACCTGTTAATACGTTGCACTGTGTTCTGCTCCAGTGGCCCAGTGCATCCAATTTCAGCCAGCATTTTATTTGGGTTTGCTTTCCCTAACCTTTGATTGTCCCCAATCTTCCTGCAAGGCTGCAGATTGTCTTTTCTGTAGGGGGATTCTGCCCTTAGATGGTAGGCCCTCCCAGGTTTACGAGCACCATCTGCCCGAGTTACTAGAGGTGACTAACACAGACATGATGATTTTAGGTTGTGCTTTTGCTTTGTGAGTGGAGACATCTTAGATGTAGTAGAGTTTACCTTAATTTCATCGTTCATTTGTGCTATTCTTATTTTCTGAGGAAGGCCGTAAATAGGCCAAAATGTCAGTATTCTGTTATGTTCCTTATTTGTAAAGCTGTCACCATACCTTCTAAGAATGGCAAACAATCGTATCCACAAACAAATATTTTATGGACGGAAACTTAAGGACGGAAAGAGACCAAAGGGCAGACCAGTGCTGAGATATAAGGATGTTTGCAGGGCTTCCTTGAGGGAATTTTCTATAAGTGAAAGGAAGTGGGAAAATGTGGCTGCGGATCATAGCACATGGAGCGCAAACATAAAAAATGGCACAGCAACTTTCGAGACGGTGCTGATGTCAAATTCAGAAGACAAAAGGTGCAAGAGAAATGAGGCAAGATCGGGTACACCTTGCTTGTTCTGTGGATGGATCTGTCTCTCTAGAATTCAAATTCAGCCACGAGAGAAGATGTTCAGTAAAGCAGTACCCAGTATGAGACACTAATGCTTTACCAAACTACAGACTTATCATGATTGCTTGCTACCAACTGTCTGTCAAGACACCAAAGGCCATACACCATACCTGGCAGGAGTGTATGTTACACCTCACTACTTGCTCCTACAACATTTCAGCAAAAGCCTTTATAAATTACAAGGCAACTAATATTAATAAAAAGAAAGACGAGAAACAAGTACGCCTACTACTTGTATTCACATTTGTTGTATCTAATGAAGGTTTTTGCCAAAATGTTCTAGTTTATTTTATCTCTCAACAGGTTTAGATTTTAATGTTATATTCTACTAAATTTTTATTGGTTATTGTTATTGTTATTGGTTATGGAAGGCCTCGGTCTCACAGCAAACGAATTAAAATCCATAATTGCTCAACCGCCAGTGCCAGTGGAATCATCCGAATTACTAACTCATCTCCCAAACAAAGAAAGGTAACTGTAGTTTTATTGGTTATGTGTATCTATGTAGCATGATTGGTTGGTCTTTCTGGTCAATATGGTGGATTGGTGGCAGGAACCATTGAAGGCTATGTATGAAAAGTGTTCCTTGTTGTAGCTTCCTCATATTCCAAGTCCGGCTTGTTGCAGGAGCTACTGAGTTAAGTGCTCTGTGCACACCGTGAGCTAGTGTCTCATCCGTTTTGATCATGTTTCGATATTCCAATTGTTTACGATGAATAATGATATCATATGAAAAGGAACAGTTGGCTGTGTTCACTTCCTGTGTGGTTTTTGCCTTATGTCTTTTGGCATGTGCTGAGACTGTTATGATGGGGACTACAACTACCTTTCTTTGTTTGGGAAATGAGTTAGTAATTTGGATGATTCCACTGGCACGGGTGGTTGAGCAATTATGGATTTTAATTTGTTTGCAGTGATACCGGGGCCTACCATAACCAGATATAGTCTGTTTTAAATTACGTTTTGGTACAATCTAATTGACTGGCACTTGTATATGCAGAGCAAATTTTGTCATCAGCAAAACTGTAATTTTCTTATGTTATGTGCAGATTTATTTTAATTTTAAAAAAAAAGCAGAAAGTCACACAAGTGGATCTTTTTCAAATTTCCTTGTAAGGCTTACAAGTCCATTGTTTATAAAAGAAAAACCTTGACAAATTAAGGGCAACCCTTACAAGATGGCAGTTATGATATAATATGCTCAGAAGGACAGAGAAAATGGTGGTGAATAGTGTGAGTCAGATAAAGCTAAAGGCAAAGTATGAGGCTTGAATCAGCATCTTAGCACGTAGGTTTTTACTCATATGTGCTCAGCCACCTAACTAGAGGTGTTTGGAGACTCCTGTCTAGTGTCTTCAAGCATCGTAATTCATGAGCAAGGCACTCTTTCTCATCTTCCCAGAGTGCTACCCTGGTACCCATTTCTACCAGGGGCTGGGTCGACTGCAGGATATTTTTTCCAACCATGAGTACAATTCACACTGCTCCTAGCGGGAATCAAACATGGGTTGTATGAATGTTTGTAGCTCATCATCATCATCGAGTGCCATCTCTGCAATGAAGGTTGGCTACCATGGAGCGCCATTCTGCTCTGTCGCTTGCTTTGATGGTGCAGGTTGTCATAGGCTGATGTGTCCATCTTTTAATGTTACTCGTCCATGTTAGTCTTGGTCTGCCTCTGCCTCTTTTACCTTGTATTTTCCCCTCCAGGATTACTTTTAGTAGGTTGTTGTGTCTTTTAACTTGGCCCAAAAATTGCATTTGTCTTGTTTGAATTGTGTTTAGTAGTTCTCTTTTAATTTTTAGTTGTTTTAAGACTTCATCGTTTGTTTTCTTTTCCTTCCATCCAATTCTACCTATTCTTCTATATATCCACATCTCAATGGCTTCAATACTCTGTTCTGTTTTCTGGTCTAATGTCCATGTTTCTGCACCATATAGGAATGTTGAGCAGACATAACATTTTGCTATTCTTAGTTTTAGCCCTGGTGTTATTTGTTTTCATGTTAGTATACTATTCATGACATTAAAATTACTTTTTGCCATTCCTATTCTTTTGTTTATTTCAGTATGTAGCTAGTGGGGTGGTTTTCCCAACTAGGCTACAGAGGCCCCCATGAGCCAGGTATGTGAAGACACCCTGTGAAGGAAAGTATAGATCTCATGAAGTATAAGGACTCTGTTGTTGCCCTACAGATGCCATGGGACGTACTGGCCACTAACTGTTCTGTTGGTCTGTAGCCAAAGAGAGAGAAAAAGAGGTAAACATCATAATGTAAATATTAAAGTATCAATATAGTGGTTAGTTCCATCGCAACCTGTGGTTAGTCCATTGGATTAATATATCCACTCTCTTCACTTTCTCTTTTACCCATTTACGCGTCGAGAGTGATACAAAGTTCTGGCTTACGTCCTTCTGGCAGCTTCAACAATTGACAACGTCGTTGTAGCACAACTTCTCTTTTATGTTGTTGGTCAATCTTACTCTGAGACTGCCTATTGCTCTTTGAGTTCATTTCTTCCTTCTACTTTTTTGTAATATCCTTTGTAAGTTAAGGAATTGCATGGTATCCTTTTTAGATGGGTAAACCATTTTATTTATTGTTTCTGTATGTAGTTTAATATGTCCACTATATGTTAGAATGCGTGTGCAAGCTGGAAAACAATAAGAGATATAGAAACAAAGTTGAACGCATTTGAAAATAAATGTCTAAGGAAAATACTTGGTATAGCGTGGAACAAATTCAAAACAAACGAGGAAATTAGAGAAATCATCAATCAACCACTAATATCTTCAGTAATAAGGAAAAGACAATGGTCATATGTTGGACATGTGATAAGAAGAGATAATAACCGAATAACAATGCAAGCCCTCATGTGGGAAACAACAGGTAAGAGGAAAAGAGGAAGACCCAGAGAGACACTGAGAAGAACATTGCTGAGAGAGGCAAGAGCAGCAGAAATTGGCTCCCTCAATGAGATAGTGCTGCTTGCACAGAACAGAGACAAATGGCAAGATTTGATAAAATATCTTTAAAAGAATTGAAAACTGCTAGAACAAAAAAATTAAGATAAGAGGAGTATCTTGGTCTATGCCCTATGGCCGGTTATGGCTCGAAAGGTCAATAGATAGATAGATGTAACATGCCTGATCTTTAGTCAGATAAACAGGGTCAAGGAATGAAAACTGATGACCTCACTTGTCCTTCTTTCCTTGTCTCGTCAGGAATAGTTTATCACAAAAACTGGCTAATGAGATTAGTATCAAATCTTCTTACTCTTCTTTCCTTTCTCATTTGCCTTTCAGCATTGAGGGGAGATATAATTTGCAGTCTTTTGCTCTTCTGTTCACCTCAGCTGCTATGTTTCCTAGTGCTTCTAATATTCCATACATCCATCTTTTTCGTGGTTGACCATTGGGTCTGGTATTCTCACAACGTTTGCTGAAGGCTTGTTGTGTTGTGTTTTGATCTTTCTGCATTTCGATCAAATCTTCATGATATATAGAAAAGAAGGATAGATTCAATATTAAATTTTAGTAAATGAATTCTGACTTACTGCTCAAAGAATCCTTCTAAATCTTCTGTTTGCTCATCCAAGGAAGACTCTAAGTCAAGGTAGGTGCCAAGGTCACCCTGGGTCCCATTCTGGTAGCGATAAATCTGTAGGGCGCAGTCTTCTACCTGAGGACAATAAGGAGTTTTGGCACTTTATTTTTCTCTAGAGATGCACCATATGTCTTCATATACATCTCGGATGTGTCTTCACATACGTCTTTTTTTATGTCTTTATATATGTCTATGAGAAGAGAACAACTTGAATATATTGTAACAACTGGAAAAATTGAGGGACGAAGAGATAGAGGGAAGCAAAGAGAGAAAATAACAGACAGCTTAAGAGAATGGCTTGGCAGAAGGTCAACAACAGAAATGATAAATGACTGTCGAGGTCGAAGGTTTGTGAAGAAACATGATCACCTATGCCAGCAGGCATGGCACTTGATGATGATGATAATTAAAGTCTTAATTTTGTGCTTATTTTTATATTTTATTTCTTTTGTTGCTAAAAATATTTGATCACATTGGATACAAACTGTTCTTACTTTATTTTTTTCTCTGCTTAATGTCTCTCTCTGCGCCACCTTCTTTGTCGACACTGCTGCCTAAAAATGTAAAGTAATCCACTTCCTCGATAGGCATTCTTTCAATTTGTACAGGGTCGTGGCCTGTCTTGCTACATCTCATTACCCAATATTAGTTGTTTACCATTAATAAAATATTATATAATTTATATATTATAATATAATTATTATATAAACCGCCTGTGCGCTGCCGGGCCCGAAAGGGAAGTAAAGAATAGCGGCGCTGTACCCTACCAGGCATGTTCGTAAGAGGCGAGAAAGGAGGGTTAGGCATGGGACTGGCTATCCCATACTGTAAAAAAATAAGCCGAAAAAACTTCACACAACATGAACAAGTCAAAGAAAGATAAAGTAAATCCGTCAACCAGGAAAGAGAAGGGCTCTCTGTCTAAGAGATGTATGACGCAATCCGGAGAAAGCCATAGGGAGTCCGGGTTGCCGACTCACCCTTTGTCTACCAGGAAATCATCCAGAATTGGCACCTGGAATGTTCGTACCCTTAACGAACAGGGAAAAGCGGCACAAGTGGCAGCAGAGATGACCAACTACAAGATAGATATTCTGGGAATGTGTGAAACAAGATGGCTGGGAGCGGAGAGAATAAAATTGAATACAGGGGAGATGATTTTATCATCAGGACACCAGGAACCAGGAGCACAACATAGCGAAGGGGTAGCTATAATGCTATCAAAGAATGCACAGAAGACACTAATAGAATGGGAGGCAGTGGGACCAAGACTGGTGAGAGCAACATTTAGAACAACCAAAAACAAAATAAAATTACACATTATACAATGCTATGCACCAACCAACGATAAAGATGACTCAGTTAAAGATGATTTTTATAAACAGCTACAATGCCAGATGGATGCAAGACGAGCCAAGGATATTATAATCTTGATGGGAGACCTAAATGCTAAGGTAGGATCAGACAACAGAGGCTTCGAAGAGATTATGGGAAAACATGGACTTGGAGATATAAACGAGAATGGAGAGATATTTGTGAATTTCTGCGCCCTTAATCAAATGAGCCTAGGAGGAACAATATTCCAACATAAAAGAATACACAAAGCTACATGGATGTCACCAGATCATAGAACGGAAAACCAAATTGATCACATATGTATTAATAATAAGTTTAAGTCATCCTTACAGGATGTAAAAAGTATATAGAGGGGCAGATATAGCTTCTGATCATCATCTTCTGTTAGCCAAACTTAAAATTAAATTAAAAAGGTATACTACAACGAATAAGGGCAGAAAGTATTTCAATGTAGGGTTTCTTAAAGAACAAGGAATTAAAGATAAATTCGCAGTCACAATATCAAACAAATACCAAGTCCTCCAACAACTAGAAAATACAATAAATATAGAAGATCATTGGAAACAGGTAAAAAATATATGGAAAGAGACATGCGAAGAAACACTGGGGAAAAGAGAACGCCAGAATAAGGCATGGATGACAGCAGAGACCCTGGATAAAATTAAAGAAAGAAAGAACAAGAAAGCAGACATAAATAAAAGCAAAACAAGAAGTAATAAAGCCAAGACACAGGAAGCTTACACAGAGGTGAACAAAGAAGTGAGAAGATGCATTAAAAGGGATAAGAGGAAATATATAGATGAATTAGCTAAAGAGGCAGAAGAAGCAGCAAATAAAGGGAATATGAAAGAACTGTACAACAGCACAAAGAAATTAGGTGGAAAATACAAACAGATCAACACCTTTATCAAAGATAAGAAAGGAAATCTGCTTAGTAATATAAGGGAACAAATGGAGAGATGGAAGGAGCACTTTGAAGAACTTTTGAACAGACCCGGCTCAAATAATCCTCCAGATATACTACCAGCAGAAGAAGAATTACACGTTAACTGCGGAAAACCAAGCAAAGAAGAAATAATGAAAGCCATCAAACTATTAAAAGATGGTAAAGCCACAGGACCAGATGAAATTCCTTCGGAAGCCATCAAAGCAGATATTATCACCTCTACCAAGATGTTACATAATCTATTGGATAAAATTTGGGAGAGGGAAGAAATACCTAAAGACTGGAGAGAAGGTTATATGATCAAACTACCAAAGAAAGGAAGTTTACAGGAGTGCACAAATTATAGGGGAATTATGCTACTATCAGTGCCAGGAAAAATATTAGGCAGAATCATTCTGGAGAGACTAAAAGAGGCTATAGAGAAACACTTGAGAGATGAACAAGCAGGTTTTAGGAAGAACAGATCATGTGCTGATCAAATAACTACTCTACGTATAATAGTTGAACAAAGTTTAGAACTAAAATCCCCACTTTATATTGGATTCATAGATTACGAAAGGCATTTGATAGTTTAGACAGAAGAATGCTTTGGAAGTTGCTGAGTCATTATGGAATCCCCATAAAGTTTATTAACCTGATAAAAACAATGTATGAAGGAACAAAATGTAGTGTGGTGCATGAAGGACAGCTTACAGAAGCATTTGAAATAAGAACAGGAGTAAGGCAAGGATGCCTTCTGTCTCCATTTCTCTTTCTACTGGCCATAGATTGGATTATGAAAATAACTCAAAACAACAGAAATGGGATCCAGTGGTCACTGACCAAACAACTTGATGATTTAGACTTTGCTGATGACATAGCTCTCCTATCACACAGCCACCAACAGATGCAAGATAAAATGAGTATATTAGATGAGAGATCACAACAGCTAGGACTAAAGATTAATAGAGATAAGACCAACATTATGAGAATTAATGCAGTTGGCAATAACCAAATAAAACTAGGAGAAATACCTCTACTAGACGTACAATCTTATATATATCTGGGCAGTAATATAGATAAAGAGGGAGGAACAGAAAACGATACCAAAATAAGGATATCAAAAGCAAGAGGAGCTTTCATTGCACTGGGAAACATATGGAAATCCAAAGAAATTAGGCTAAATACAAAATACAAATTTTCAACTCCAATGTTAAGTCGGTTCTATTATATGGCTGTGAAACATGGAGAATAACAAAATTGACAATCACGAAGGTACAGACTTTCATTAATGGATGCTTGCGCAGAATAAAGGGATGGAAATGGCAGGACAAAGTCACTAACGTGGAATTATGGAAATGTACTGGTCAAATACCAGTGGATAAAGAAATACAGCGAAGACGATGGCGATGGATAGGACACACACTACGGAAACCAACTGAGAGTATTACACAACAGGCCCTTTTTTGGAATCCCCAGGGGAAAAGACAAAGAGGAAGACCAAGGAATTCTTGGAGAAGACAGATTGAAGCAGAGATGAAGATGATGGGGAAGACATGGAATGATCTTAAAAGAATTGCAAAAAACAGAACGACTTGGAAAGTGTTTGTTGAAGACCTATGCTCCACTGGGAGCTAAAAAGGTAGAAGAAGACCATTAATAAGTTTCTCTCAGGTTTACACACTGGTCCAGAATGCCTATATTTTGTGTGTGGATTTCTCACAATGCATTTTGAGTAAATGTCTACCTGTATTATTTATTTATCATTTCTTTATATATTTATTTATCTTTTATTTATATATTTATATATTTATTGATTATCATTTATTTATAAATTTATTTATTAATTATTCATTTATAGATTTATTTATTTATCATTTATTTACAGATTTGTTTATTTATCATTGCCTTCCCTCAGAACTATTTTCAGATGATAAATTGAAGTTATCTTGAAACTATCTCTCAGTGAATTCTCCATTAGTGCAAACAGCACACAACTGTTGTGGAGAAACATTTCAAAAAGCAACACAAAACTATTTGAAATTGAAATTAAGCAAAAGAAAGCATTTCCATTTTGTAAGTTTCCCTTAATGTGTAAGTATTTTCTAACAAATTGGGTTTGTAAGTCTTACAGTATTATTTGTAAGGGATAATAGACTATTTGTGTGGCTTTATGAATCTATTCTTCAAAATATGTATGTAGAAGTGCAAAAGTAGCTCTGCTTGTACAATTGCTAAGCAATCAAATCATAACTAACCTTCATCTTAAAACTATAAATATTGAGGCCAACAAATCACACTATGTGAAAACACATTACAAATACAAATGTTGGATTAACTAAAATTTGTTAATAGCAACTGTGATGTAGTATAGACCAGAAGATGTAGTCAGAGACTGAACTGATTGTGTCCAGCCAAGAAGATGTAGTCAGAGACTGAACTGATTGTGTCCAGCCAAGAAGATGTGGTCACAGACTGAACTGATTGTGTCCAGCCAAGAAGATGTAGTCAGAGACTGAACTGATTGTGTCAGCCAAGAAGATGTAGTCAGAGACTGAACTGATTGTGTCCAGCCAAGAAGATGTAGTCAGAGACTGAACTGATTGTGTCCAGCCAAGAAGATGTGGTCACAGACTGAACTGATTGTGTCCAGCCAAGAAGATGTAGACAGAGATTGAACTGATTGTGTCCAGCCAAGAAGATGTAGACAGAGACTGAACTGATTGTGTCCAGCCAAGAAGATGTAGTCAGAGACTGAACTGATTGTGTCCAGCCAAGAAGATGTAGTCAGAGACTGAACTGATTGTGTCCAGCCAAGAAGATGTAGACAGAGACTGAACTGATTGTGTCCAGCCAAGAAGATGTAGTCAGAGACTGAACTGATTGTGTCCAGCCAAGAAGATGTAGTCAGAGACTGAACTGATTGTGTCAAGCCAAGAAGATGTAGTCACAGACTGAACTGATTGTGTCCAGCCAAGAAGATGTAGTCAGAGACTGAAGTGATTGTGTCCAGCCAGGAAATGTAGTCAGAAACTGAACTGATTGTGTTCAGCCAAGAAGATGTAGAAAGAGACTGATCTGATTGTGTCCAGCCAAGAAGATGTAGTCAGAGACTGAACTGATTGTGTCCAGTCAAGAAGATGTAGTCAGAGACTGAACTGATTGTGTCCAGTCAAGAAGATGTAGTCAGAGACTGAACTGATTGTGTCCAGTCAAGAAGATGTAGTCAGAGACTGAACTGATTGTGTCCAGCCAAGAAGATGTAGTCAGAGACTGAACTGATTGTGTCCAGCCAAGAAGATGTAGTCAGAGACTGAACTGATTGTGTCCAGCCAAGAAGATGTAGACAGAGACAGAACTGATTGTGTCAGCCAAGAAGATGTAGTCAGAGACTGAACTGATTGTGTCCAGCCAAGAAGATGTAGTCAGAGACTGAACTGATTGTGTCCAGCCAAGAAGATGTAGACAGACAGAGACTGAACTGATTGTGTCCAGCCAAGAAGATGTAGCCAGACAGAGACTGAACTGATTGTGTCAGCCAAGAAGATGTAGACAGACAGAGACTGAACTGATTGTGTCCAGCCAAGAAGATGTAGCCAGACAGAGACTGAACTGATTGTGTCCAGCCAAGAAGATGTAGTCAGAGACTGAACTGATTGTGTCCAGCCAAGAAGATGTAGTCAGAGATTGAACTGATTGTGTCCAGCCAAGAAGATGTAGTCAGAGACTGAACTGATTGTGTCCAGCCAAGAAGATGTAGACAGACAGAGATTGAACTGATTGTGTCAGCCAAGAAGATGTAGACAGACAGAGACTGAACTGATTGTGTCCAGCCAAGAAGATGTAGACAGAGACTGAACTGATTGTGTCCAACCAAGAAGATGTAGCCAGAGACTGAACTGATTATGTCCAGCCAAGAAGATGTAGACAGAGACTGAACTGATTGTGTCCAACCAAGAAGATGTAGTCAGAGACTGAACTGATTGTGTCCAGCCAAGAAGATGTAGACAGAGACTGAACTGATTGTGTCCAACCAAGAAGATGTAGTCAGAGACTGAACTGATTGTGTCAGCCAAGAAGATGTAGACAGAGACTGAACTGATTGTGTCCAGCCAAGAAGATGTAGTCAGAGACTGAACTGATTGTGTCCAGCCAAGAAGATGTAGTCAGAGACTGAACTGATTGTGTCCAGCCAAGAAGATGTAGTCAGAGACTGAACTGATTCTGTCAGCCAAGAAGATGTAGAAAGAGACTGAACTGATTGTGTCCAGTCAAGAAGATGTAGTCAGAGACTGAACTGATTGTGTCCAGCCAAGAAGATGTAGTCAGAGACTGAACTGATTGTGTCAGCCAAGAAGATGTGGTCACAGACTGAACTGATTGTGTCCAGTCAAGAAGATGTAGCCAGAGACTGAACTGATTGTGTCCAGTCAAGAAGATGTGGTCACAGACTGAACTGATTGTGTCCAGTCAAGAAGATGTAGCCAGAGACTGAACTGATTCTGTCAGCCAAGAAGATGTAGAAAGAGACTGAACTGATTGTGTCCAGCCAAGAAGATGTAGTCAGAGACTGAACTGATTGTGTCCAGTCAAGAAGATGTAGTCAGAGACTGAACTGATTGTGTCCAGCCAAGAAGATGTAGTCAGAGACTGAACTGATTGTGTCCAGTCAAGAAGATGTAGCCAGAGACTGAACTGATTGTGTCCAGCCAAGAAGATGTAGCCAGACAGAGACTGAACTGATTGTGTGTGTCCAGCCAAGAAGATGTAGACAGAGACTGAACTGATTGTGTCCAGTCAAGAAGATGTAGACAGAGACTGAACTGATTGTGTCCAGCCAAGAAGATGTAGACAGAGACTGAACTGATTGTGTCCAGCCAAGAAGATGTAGACAGAGACTGAACTGATTGTGTCCAGCCAAGAAGATGTAGCCAGAAACTGAACTGATTGTGTCCAGTCAAGAAGATGTAGACAGAGACTGAACTGATTGTGTCCAACCAAGAAGATGTAGACAGAGACTGAACTGATTGTGTCCAGCCAAGAAGATGTAGACAGACAGAGATTGAACTGATTGTGTCCAGCCAAGAAGATGTAGTCAGAGACTGAACTGATTGTGTCCAACCAAGAAGATGTAGCCAGAGACTGAACTGATTGTGTCAGCCAAGAAGATGTAGTCAGAGAATGAACTGATTGTGTCCAGCCAAGAAGATGTAGTCAGAGAATGAACTGATTGTGTCCAGCCAAGAAGATGTAGTCAGAGACTGAACTGATTGTGTCAGCCAAGAAGATGTAGTCAGAGACTGAACTGATTGTGTCCAACCAAGAAGATGTAGCCAGAGACTGAACTGATTGTGTCAGCCAAGAAGATGTAGCCAGAGACTGAACTGATTGTGTCCAGCCAAGAAGATGTAGTCAGAGACTGAACTGATTGTATCCAGCCAAGAAGATGTAGACAGAGACTGAAGTGATTGTGTCAGCCAAGAAGATGTAGTCAGAGACTGAACTGATTGTGTCAGCCAAGAAGATGTAGCCAGAGACTGAACTGATTGTGTCCAGCCAAGAAGATGTAGTCAGAGACTGAACTGATTGTATCCAGCCAAGAAGATGTAGACAGAGACTGAAGTGATTGTGTCAGCCAAGAAGATGTAGTCAGAGACTGAGCTGATTGTGTCCAGCCAAGAAGATGTAGACAGAGACTGAAGTGATTGTGTCCAGCCAAGAAGATGTAGTCAGAGACTGAGCTGATTGTGTCCAGCCAAGAAGATGTAGACAGAGACTGAAGTGATTGTGTCAGCCAAGAAGATGTAGTCAGAGACTGAACTGATTGTATCCAGCCAAGAAGATGTAGACAGAGACTGAAGTGATTGTGTCCAGCCAAGAAGATGTGGTCAGAGACTGAACTGATTGTGTCCAGCCAAGAAGATGTAGTCAGAGACTGAGCTGATTGTGTCCAGCCAAGAAGATGTAGCCAGAGACTGAGCTGATTGTGTCCAGCCAAGAAGATGTAGACAGAGACTGAACTGATTGTGTCCAGCCAAGAAGATGTAGCCAGAGACTGAGCTGATTGTGTCCAGCCAAGAAGATGTAGTCAGAGACTGAGCTGATTGTGTCCAGCCAAGAAGATGTAGTCAGAGACTGAGCTGATTGTGTCCATCCAAGAAGATGTAGACAGAGACTGAAGTGATTGTGTCCAGCCAAGAAGATGTAGCCAGAGACTGAGTTGATTGTGTCCAGCCAAGAAGATGTAGACAGAGACTGAACTGATTGTGTCCAGTCAAGAAGATGTAGTCAGAGACTGAGCTGATTGTGTCCAGCCAAGAAGATGTAGACAGAGACTGAAGTGATTGTGTCCAGCCAGGAAGATGTAGTCAGAGACTGAAGTGATTGTGTCAGCCAAGAAGATGTAGTCAGAGACTGAGCTGATTGTGTCCAGCCAAGAAGATGTAGCCAGAGACTGAACTGATTGTGTCAGCCAAGAAGATGTAGCCAGAGACTGAACTGATTGTGTCAGCCAAGAAGATGTAGCCAGAGACTGAACTGATTGTGTCAGCCAAGAAGATGTAGTCAGAGACTGAATTGATTGTGTCCAGCCAAGAAGATGTAGTCAGAGACTGAACTGATTGTGTCCAGCCAAGAAGATGTAGTCAGAGACTGAACTGATTGTGTCCAACCAAGAAGATGTAGTCAGAGACTGAACTGATTGTGTCCAGCCAAGAAGATGTAGACAGAGACTGAAGTGATTGTGTCCAGCCAGGAAGATGTAGTCAGAGACTGAAGTGATTGTGTCCAGCCAGGAAGATGTAGTCAGAGACTGAACTGATTGTGTCAGCCAAGAAGATGTAGCCAGAGACTGAACTGATTGTGTCAGCCAAGAAGATGTAGCCAGAGACTGAACTGATTGTATCCAGCCAAGAAGAAGGTTCAAAACAAACCAAGATGAACCAGACATATACTAAGATCTGAGTGTGAAATAATGGACATGTCAGGATTTATTCTCCATTTTATAAGACTTGTTTTGGTCTCATACACAGATTTGCCTGTAAAAAAATATGGAAGGTATGTGAAAATTTGGAAAGAAAATAGAGGAATGAGAAAAGAATTGAGACTGCAGGACATAAATCTGTCAGTGTTAATTTTAATACCAGACTGCAAATTTTGTATTTGTAAAAACGACCATGAGAGAAGTGATCATATCAGTATCCAGCAGTTGAAAAGATCAATATTAACCCTGAATTCAACCATATATCAAGACATAAAAGACATGTGAAGACATAAAAGACACACGTGAAGACATAAAAGACATATGAAGACATAAAAGACACACGTGCAGACATAAAAGACATATGAAGATATAAAAAAAACATGTGAATACATAAAAGACACACGTGAAGACATACAAGACATATGTGAAGACATTAATATCAAATTCATTTTTTTTTATTTTATAAAAAAATTATTAAATGCAATTAAAAGTCGAAAAGTCCGAAAAGATTTAACGATCCATCTTGTCCTCGCTTATATGTAAGGTTGACGTCCCTGTATCTTAGCGCCCCTGTATCTTAGCGCCCATGTGCTGTCCCTAGGTTCATCTAACGGTAAAATGGACACTGATTTATGCCCGTTCTTGACATCAAATTGCCATCGCTCATTCAACAAGGCATTATACCAAAGACACGTCTCACAATGAGTGACGTAGTCCAAACCAACACACCATGCTACTAATGTCAACATTGACTGTGGAAATTCCCAAGTCCCCTGAAAGTGTTTGATCCGGCGTATTCATCTCTCCCTGCGTCTAAGACCTGGCTGGTTATGTAAATTAGATCTGCAATCCTGACTCCATAATGAGGTCCACAGTATCTTCTAGGTCATGACGACTGTCCTAGAACTTTTGCCTCCATTCTGTGTGTTCAACACAGTCAAACAATGTTGGTGTTTAAAAAAAACACTCTATCGTCACTCCTTGAGTTAATAAGGGGGATAAAGGTAAAGTAAAGGTAAAAATCATCATCATCATCATCATTGACTGCCGTCTCCGCATCGAAGGTTGGCTACCATGGAGCGCCATTCCACTCTGTCTCTTGATTTGATGGTGCAGATTGTCATAGGTTGACTTGTCCATCTTTTGATGTTACTCGTCCATGTTAGTCTTGGTCTGCCTCTGCTCTTTTTACCTTGTAATCTCCCTTCAAATATTACTTTTATTAGGCTGTTGTGTCTTTTAACATGCCCCCAACATTTCATTTGTCTTGTTCTAATTGTGTTTAGTAATTCTCTTTTCATTTTTAGTTTTCTTGTTAAACTTTATCGTTTGTTTTCTTTTCTTTCCATCCAATTCCACATATTCTTCTATAAATCCACATTTCAAAGGCTTCAATTTTATGTTCTATTTTCTTGTCTAGTGTCCATGTTTCTGCACCATACAGGAATATTGAGAAGATGTAACATTTTGCTATTCTTAGTTTTAGTCCTGGTGTTATTTGTTTTGATGTTAGTATATTTTTCATGACATTAAAATTCATCATCATCATGTGCCATACCGGTTGGCGTAGGTGATCATGTCCCTCCACAATCTTCTATCCACAGTGCATTGTATCTGTTCTGTTGTTGACTGTTTTCCATGCCATGACACCAAGCTATCCAGTATCTTCTCTCTTTGTCGCCCGCGATCTCTCTTTCCTTTTATTTTGCCAGTTGTAACCAAGTATTCCAACTTTCCTCTTCTCATGATGTGCCCGAAAAATGTTGATTGCTTCTTTCTGATGTTTTTTAAGAGCTCTCTTTTACATTAAAATTACTAAAGGTAAAAACACAAGTAGGCGAAAAGGTAACGTAAAGCTGGCAGCAAATTGTTAGTAGTTGGGGGGGGGGGGGGGGGGGGAAGAGACGTTTACACTTCAAGGTATGGTGACAGCTTTACAAGAAATGAGCACAACTAAATACTGACGTTTCGGCCTGAGCGCCTTCTTCAAAAAGACGGGGACAACGACAACAAACGGTGAGGCACAAATATCTATATCAACATGTCGGATGATGAAGTTAGGGAGAGGTGGACAGAGAGATGAGAGATAGGATGGTGAGATGAAGAAGAGATGTGTCACATATGGAGGATAGGTGAATTGGAGAGATATAAAATCGTAAATATAGAGAAATAATGAAGAGCTGAAAACTTTAAAAAAAAAAGAAAAAAAACGAGGAATAGAAAGTTAAAAGTATATTATATATGAAACTATATGAAAACATATTTAAAATTACTTAGCTGGAGTGACTTGGCTATTCAGGTTGGTAGAAAGCGTCCAAATGAATATATATATATATATATATATATATATATACGAGACGTGAATCGGCGTCTAAGAACGCGAGTTTTCACCCATATGTGCTCGGCCGCCTATCCAGTAGCGTTCGGAGACTTCTAGAGTGTCGCTTCAAGCATCGAATCTCACGATGCAAGGCGGCATTCCTCACCTTCCCAGAATAATACCCCGGTACACATTAATGCCAGCGGCCTGGTCGACCGCGGGAGTATTTTATTTTCCAACCAGGAGCACAACTCACACTGCTCCCAGAGGGAATCAAACACGGGTTGTCCGAACATCGCTAGTATAGTCGGGTGAAGGAGACTATAAAGTATATAATGTTAATCTTCTTCTTCTTCTTTCCTTCCTCATTTGACTTTCAGCGTCGAGGGGAGAAATAATTTGCGGTGTTTTGCAATTCTATTGGCCTCGCCTGCTGTTATGTTTCCTAGTGTTTCTAAAGATAAAGTACGAGACTTGAACCGGCGTCTTAGCACGCGAGTTTTCACCCATACGTGCTCGGCCGCCTATTCAGAAGTGTTCGGAGACTTCTGGATAGTGTCGCTTCAAACATCGAAACTCATGATGCGAGAAGGCATTTCTCACCTTACCAGAGTACTACCCTGGTACCCATTTCTGCCAGCGGCTGGGTCGACCGCGGGGGTATTTTTTTTGTCCCAATTACGAGTACAACTCACACAGCTTCCAGCGGGAATCGAGCATGGGGTATCCACCAGTCGGGTGGTTTTCCCAACTAGTAGGCTACCGAGACCCGTTTTAGTGTCTGATGATACAGACAGCCTGGTTCTGTGTTCTGTTAACTTTGTTAAGCTGTGATTTGGAAGCTACAGCCCAGCATGTGACTCCATACCACAGTAAAAACAAAAGTAAAGTACCCCCGTCACGCCAAGTGGCGTATAGGGCATATGGTGTTAGTGACCATAAATTTTACAGACCTTCAGACGTGATTTTTGGGGTAATGTGGTCGGTATTACGCCCGTGCCGCTTTACTTTCACAGAAAAAAAATCCGGTACCCCCATCAAAGGCTAGGTGAACCGGAAGCCGTCGGTTGGGATCGAACCCTACTTCTTGTGCTTTGTAGTCCAGTTCACTAACCACTGAGCTATCGCACACCATACCCTAAGACTGGTATTACTCTTCTAGTGATTAGTTGTTTGAAGATATTGCTGAATGCTCCCCAGTCCGTTCCGTTACAGGTCAACAAATGATGCAAAACAAACAATGATTCAGAGAAAACAGAAGAGGTAGAAAATGACATCCTGGAACAAGCAGAATATCTGACGTAACATAAAGCACACCACTCGTCTGTTAGTTTTCATCTTAAAGTGACATTTTAATTCTAATCTAATCTTGGACAACAGGACAACAGACAAGAAAATCACTGGATTTTCTTTTACAGAAGAATGTTGAGAATACCATGGACAGCTAAGAAGAGTAATGAAAATGTTCTGAAAGAGGTCAAAACAAAAAGAGAGCTAATTTCCAATATTATGAAGAAACAATTATCATTTTTTGGCCATGTAATGAGAAGAGATAAAGATAATTTCAGTCCAGAAATTAGCGATGAACAGTGTGGTTTTGTTAGAGATAAAGGAACAAGCAATGCCATTTATATCATAAGATCTTTAGTAGAAAGAGCCATAGAGGTGAAAACAGATCTATACCTATGTTTCATAGATTACACCAAGGCATTTGACAAAGTAAAGCACCAAGAAATAATCAACATTTTAGAAAGCATAAACGTACACAGCAAAGATCTAAGAATAATAAAGAACATGTACTGGCAACAAACAGCGGCCATAAGAACTGGAAACCAATTGGAAATGTTTCAACAAATAAAACAGGGTTCTTAGACAAGATTGTGTGCTGCCACCAGATTTGTTTAATATTTATAGTGAGATTATTTTAAGATCCATAAGGGACATGCATGGAATAACAATTGGAGGTCATAATATAAATAATCTAAGGTATGCTGATGATACAGTCTTAATCGCTAAGAGTGAAAATGAGTTACAAGAAATGTTGGACATTATAGTGAAAGATAGCAAAAATAAAGGACTCAGCCTTAATAGCAAAAAGACAGAGGTAATGGTAACAACAAAGAAAAAGACATCACCTCAGTGCAAAATAAAGAGAAGTGGAACAATATTAAAACAGGTAAATTAATTTAAATATTGTGGGAACTTTGTTAACCTCAGACGGAAGATGTACAAAAGAGGTGAGATGCAGAATGGCTCAGGCAAAAGCAGCTTTCCAAAAAAATGAGGAAGATACTATGCAATCCATTTTTGACAATAGAAAAAAGAAAAATAGTTCTTAAATGTTATGTAGAGCCAGTCTTAACATATGAATATGAATCATGAAAATTAGGGCAACAGACAAGAAAATCACTGGAGTCTGTAGAAATGTGGTTTTACTGAAGACTTGAGAACATTATGGACAAATAAGAAGAGTAATGAAAACGTTATGAAAGAGGCCAAAGCAAAAAGAGAGCTAATATCCAATTTTAGGGGGGGGGGGAACAATCATGTTTTTTTGGTCATGCAGTGGGAAGGGAACAGCTCGAATATATTGTGACAACTGGGAAAATTGAGGGACGAAGAGATAGAGGGAAGCAAAGAAAAAAAGATACCAGACAACTTAAGAGAATGGCTTGGCAGAAGGTCAACAACAAAAATGATAAATAACTGTCCAGATCGAACATTGTGGAGAGACATGATCACCTACGCCAGCAGGCATAGTACTTGATGATGATGTTGATTACTGACTTCTAGGTACTTTAATCGAGGTTAAATTATTTGAACATTTGTAAACATGAATAAATGTATCATTTCTTCCTCTTTCCTTCATCACATGCCTTTAAGCGTTGGTGAGGTTATAATTTGCGGTCTTTTACTCTTCTGCTCGCCTCTGCTGCTGTTATGTTTCCTAGTGTTTCTAATATTCCGTTAATCCATCTTTTTCGTGGTGTGCCTTTGGGTCTGGTGTTCTCGCAACGTTTATTGAAGGCTAATTGTGTTGTGTTTTAATCCTTCTGCCTTGTCACGTGGCCAAACCATTCGATGTTTTGTTTCTTTACATATTCTATGGCGAGGCTTATCTCTCAGACTGACCCTGTCATTCGTTTAACATATTTCATCTCAGTAGAGGTTATTTTTCTTATTGTTCTTGCATCTAGGGTCCAGGATAGGCATTGGTAGCAAGCACAACAAATTGTTGGACAATGGTGGTGATAGCTGCCCAATGATATGACAAGCTTTGTTTCATATTGAGTCTATTTCTGCTGTTTGTGAATTCTTGTTCGTTACTAGACTTCCTAGGCATTTAAATTCCTCTCCTTGTCTGCCGTCTATAGTTATGTTGTTTTGTTTCTCGAATGCGATACTTCATGACTTCTGTTCTGTTTATTTTCATATTATATTTGGTAAAAATGAATAAATATATTAAATATAAAATTATTTAATTTCCTCTCTCTCTCTCTCTTTACTTCCTATTTTACTAACTTCCTGTGTCGAGGGAGATACAGAATTTCTCTTGCACTCCTGGCAGATTCCACCATTAGCAACTGATGTTGTTATAGTTTCTCGAATGTTATCAACTAATCCATTGCCAACTGTATTAAATGCCTGCCCCGCTGTGTGGGACCACCAAAAGGATGTGACGTTTTCATCACAGCGAGTAGGGACGTTTGTGGGTAAAATGACGTCAGCTGTCTATATCTAACATAGCTGGAGACGTCACAAGCCTGGGGTGCTTTCGGAGAAATCCTCTCAGCCCTTCGTCTTTCAATATAGGGGCAATGTCCATCTGGGGCTACCTTAGACTCTTCTTCCATCTCCTCTCTTTCCTTATATGGTTTGTTTTATTTAGGATTTGTTGACTTTCTTTCAGAAGATCAAACTATTTCAGCTTCTGTCTCTGTATGTAATTCAGTTCAATGCCCAGTCATTCTTCTTTCTTCTTCTTTTCTCTTTCTCACTGATACCTAAAAGGTGTCGTGGTTTATATCATTTGTCGTTCTTGAGCTGCTCGAACTGTCTGAATTAGTGATTTTCCTTTGTTGTTACATGTCTCTGTCACTGCATCTATCCATCTTCTTCTAGGTCTTCCTCTTGGTCTTTCTCCATGCATTCTCGAGAAGAACGCCCTTGATGATGATTGGTGAGGATTCATTCTGACCAGGTGGCCCAACCATTTAAATGCCCAGTCATTAAAGACCATAAAAAACCTTGACCTAGAATGAAAAGACAACACAGCAAACACTTCGCGCCTTGTCTTAATATTGACTTGTCTGTGCTCATTGCGTGTCCTCTTCGTTTGTGTTTGATTTGCTTTGATGCCGTGGAGTGATGTAACAGGTCTGCGAGAATTGGCTGAGATTACTGTAATACGAATGTGTTAGCCTCGGTAGCCAAGTTGGGAAAACCACTCGACTGGACTACCAACGTTCGGACAACCCGTGTTCGATTCCCGCTGGAAGCAGTGTGAGTTGTATTTGTGGTTAGAAAAAAAATATATAAAAAATACCCCAGTGGTCGACCTAGCCGCTGACATAAATGGGTACAACGGGATTACTCTGGGAAGGTGAGGAATGCCGCCTCGCATCATGAGTTTCGATGCTTGAAGCGACACCATCTAGAAGTCTCCGAACATTTCTGGGTCGGTGGCCGAGCACATATGGGTAAAAACTCGCGTGCTAAGACGCCGGTTCAAGTCTCGTTCTTTAACTTTATCTTACTTTTACTGTAATACGTAATTCTATTGGCTGAGATTTCTGTAACACGTAATTCTATTGGCTGAGATTTCTGTAATACGTAATTATATTGGCTGAGATTTCTGTAACAAGTAATTTTGTTGGCTGATATTTCTGTAACACGTAAAACTATTGGTTGTGATTTACTCTATTACGTAATTCTATTGACAGTCGCAAACTATGAGGAAATAACGTAATGAGAGATAGTATCATATACACTCTTCTGTAAGCAGGAGAAAGGGGTATATATAGATAGAGATTGAGAGAAATGTAAATACAATTAAAGAGATAGAGAGGAGAGAGGTGCAAAAACAGATGCTGCAGAGAGAGAGAGAGAGAGAGAGAGAGGTAATACAATGCATGGAATAAGACATCATCATCATCAAGTACTGGGCCTGCTGGCCTAGGTGATCATATCTCTCCACAACTTTCGATCTCGACAGTTACTTATCATTTCTGTTGTTGACCTTCTGCCAAGACATTCTCTTAAGCTATTTTGTATCTTTTCTCTTTGCTTCCCTCTATTTCTTCGTCCCTCAATTTTCCCAGTTGTTACAATATATTCCAGTTGTTCCCTTCTCATTACATGGCCAAAAATGATAATTGTTTCTTCCTAATTTTGGAAATTAGCTCTCTTTTTGCTGTGGTCTCTTTCAGAACGTTTTCATTACTCTTCTTAGCTGTCCATGGTATTCTCAACATTCTTCTGTAAAACCATATTTCTACAGACTCCAATGATTTTCTAGTCTATTGTCCTAATGTCCATGATTCACATCCATATGTTAAGACTGGCTCTACATAACATTTAAGCATTTAAGAACTCTTTTTCTTGCTCTATAACATACAAAGCATATATTACAGGAGAGACGGAAGAAGAGCCAGTGGTAGGTCCAGAGTAAGTTGGGCTGGCAACATCAGAGAAACGCTACAAAAACATCAGAGAAAACGCTACAACAACAGAGAAACGCTACAAAAACATCAGAGAAAATGCTACAACAACATCAGAGAAAACGCTACAACTACATCAGAGAAACGCTACAACATCAGAGAAACGCACCAAAAACATCAGCGAAAACGCTACAACAACATCAGAGAAACGCTACAACATCAGAGAAACGCTACAACAACATCAGAGAAAACGCTACAACAACATCAGAGAAACGCTACAAAAACATCAGACAAACGCTACAAAAACATCAGAGAAAACGCTACAACAACATCAGAGAAACGCTACAAAAACATCAGAGAAAACGCTACAAAAAATCAGAGAAACGCTACAACATCAGAGAAACGCTACAACAACATCAGAGAAACGCTACAACAACATCAGAGAAAACGCTACAACATCAGAGAAACGCTACAACATCAGAGAAAACGCTACAACAACATCAGAGAAACGCTACAAAAACATCAGATAAAACGCTACAACATCAGAGAAACGCTACAACAACATCAGAGAAACGCTACAACTTCAGAGAAACGCTACAACATCAGAGGAACGCTACAACAACATTAGAGAAACGCTACAACAAAGAGTAACGCTACAACATCAGAGAAACATTACAGCATCAGAGAAACTTTACAACATCAGAAAAACGCTACAACATCAGAGAAACGCTACAACATCAGAGAAACGCTACAATAATATCAGAGAAAACACTACAACAACATCAGAGAAAACGCTACAACAACATCAGAGAAACGCTACAACAACATCAGAGAAACATTACAGCATCAGAGAACTTTACAACATCAGAGAAACGCTACAACATCAGAGAAACGCTACAATAATATCAGAGAAAACACTACAACAACATCAGAGAAAACGCTACAACAACATCAGAGAAAACGCTACAACAACATCAGAGAAAATGCTACAACAACACCAGAGAAACGCTACAACAATTTCAGAGAAAACGCTACAACAATATCAGTTGTCTATGGTTAAGGCTGACAGAGGAGCATTAACTAGAACTTGCATCGCCATCAACACACCCAAGGAGTTTAAGAGGAAGTGAAGAGAGAGGCCGAGAGAGAGACCGAGAGAGAAAAACCGAGAGAGAGAGAGAGGCCGAGAGAGAGACCGAGGAAGGGAGAGAGACCGACAGAGAGAGACCGAGAGAGGAACCGATGGAGAGACCAAGAGAGAAACCTAGAGAGAGACCGAGAGAGAGACAAAGAGAGAGACCGAGGGAGAGACCAAGAGAGAGGCCTTGAGAGAGACCGAGGGAGAGACCGACACAGAGACCAAGAGCGATAGAGAAACCGAGAGAGAGACGGAGAGAAAGACCGAAAAGAGAGAGAGAGAGAGAGACCGGGAGACAGACCGAAAAGGAGATAAGAGACCGAGAGAGAGAGAGACCAAGAGAGAGAGAGAAAGACCAAGAGCGATAGAGAAACGGAGAGAGACCGAGAAAGAGAGAGAGACCGAGAGACTAATCGGTTAGCGCAATCACCACCAGTCAGAATGGTTTGGGTTCAGATGTTGCACATTTTGGTTTTCCAACCGACACAGCTTCGCGGAGTTCACTCACTGTCGGAAAATGGGTATTAAAGATTTTTTTTGCACGAAAGTATGCGGCCTGGCGCAATACCAACCACCTCAACCATCAAATGTGACGTTCGTTAAGGAAACAATACGGGCACTACCACCATATTCCTCAAACGCATTCAGTCGTGACGGGAACCTAATTTTAGCTCGATTGGTTTTGGAGGCCCCGGTATCACTGCAAACGAATTAAAATCCATAATTGCTCAACCGCCCGTGCCAGTGGAATCATCCGAATTACTAACTCATCTCCCAAACAAAGAAAGGTAACTGTAGTCCCCATCGTAGCAGTCTCAGCACACGCCAAAAGACATAAGGCGTAACCACGCAGAAAGTGAACACAGCCAACTGTTCCCTGCCATACGATATCATCATTCATCGTAAACAATTGGGATATCGAAACATGATCAAAACGGATGAGACACACAGCTCACGGTGTGCACAGAGCACTTAACTCAGTAGCTCCTGCAACAAGCCGGACTTGGAATATGAGGAAACTGCAACAAGGAACACTTTTCATAAATAGCCTTCAATGGTTCCTGCCGCCTATCCACCATATACCGGAATTTAACGTCCTCCCGAAAATGATGATCGTCATATTGAGAACTAAAATGTATAGCGCTTGATGATGTTAGGACATCGTTCTTGACTGCAACCGAACATATAAACACACAGTTAGTCGTCGAATTATCCCCGTCACACATCAAACAACAGACCCTACGGTCTCGATTGTTTGGTCAAAACAAAGACACATATTAAGCACACCGGCGTTTTCAGCATTGCGAGGAGGGCTGGTTGTAGGTAAATGACGTCAGCCGTCTACATCAAGACATGATCCTAGTTTGTCAAAAACAAACATCAGCATCATCGTGTGCCATTACCGGCTGACGTTGGCGATAACTTTCAGCCACAAGCTTCTGTCGTATCGTATAAATCTGATGGTCACTGTTTACCGCGCCATGACACCGGGCAATCTAGTAGTATCTTCTCTCTTAGTAGTTCACGATCTCTCTTTCTCTGTATTTTGTCCTTTAAAAATAGAAACATCAAGCGCTATACATTAAAAAAATATATGACGATCATCATTTTCAGGAGGACGTGAACTTCCGGTCAATATTTTGGATAGGCGGCAGGAACCATTGAAGGCTATGCATGAAAAGTGTTCCTTGTTGCAGTTGCCTCATATTCCAAGTCCGGCTTGTTGCAGGAGCTACTAAGTTAAGTGCTCTGTGCACACCGCGAGCTGTGTGTTTCATCCGTTTTGATCATGTTTCGATATTCCAATTGTTTACGATGAATGATGATATCGTATGACAGGAAACAGTTGGCTGTGTTCACTTTCAGTGCGGTTTTGCCTTATGTTTTTGGCGTATGCTGAGACTGCTATGAAGGGGGACTACAGCTACCGTTCTTTGTTTGGGAGATGAGTTAGTAATTCGGATGATTTTCAGGCACGGGCAGTTGAGCAATTATGGATTTTAATTCGTTTGCAGTGATCCAGGAGCCTTCCATAACCAAAGAACAAAACCAAAATAGAATTCCAACTTTCCTCTTCTTATGATGTGACCGACAAAAATGTCGATTGATTCTTTCCCAAGTTTCTTAGGAGGTCTCTTTTTGTGATGACCTTTTTGAGAATTTCCTCCTTGGTCTTTTTTTAGGCTGAAAGGAAAAGTAAACATCATGGGTCCTTTGTAAATCACATTTAAGAAAGAACAATACATGTGAGTGAGATGCGATGCTTGAGAAAAGTAACAGACAACACAAGAAGAGATAGAATACCAAATGAAATCATAAGAAAAATGGTAGGAGCAAAACCCTACCAAGAATATATAGAACAACAACAACTTAAATGGTTTGGCCACCTGATCAGAATGAATCCTCACCAATCACCATCAAGGGCGTTCTTCTCGAGAATGCATGGGAAAAGACCGAGAGGAAGACCTAGAAGAAGATGGATAGATGCAGTTCGTTCGTTCGTTCGTTCGTTCGCTTTCGCCAGCTTTGACCTCTGACGAAGTCCCACCCACTCAATTTTGTGGGACTGAATTTTGCGTGTAAAGTCTGTTTTATCCCATTACAGGATGCCCCTCGCCATGCAGGCAGATTTACTCCGACTTCAGAGGTACTAATTTTTAGGGAATTAGTAAAACCCAGGTGTCCTCGCCAGGGTACGAACCCCGGCTGTTGCCGTGGTAAGCCAACCGCCTATTGATTGCGCTAACCGGACACCCAATAGATGCAGTGATAGAGACATGTAACAACAAAGGAAAATCACTAATTCAGACAGTTCGAGCAGCTCAAGAACGGCAAATGATATAACCAAGACACCTTTTTGGTATCAGTGAGAAAGAGAAAAGAAGAAGATGGATAGATGCAGTGACAGAGACATGTAACAACTAAGGAAAATCACTAATTCAGACAGTTCGAGTAGCTCAAGAACGACAAATGATATAACCACGACACCTTTTAGGTATCAGTGAAAAGAGAAAGAAGAAGATGGATAGATGCAGTGACAGAGACATGTAACAACAAAAGAAAATCACTAATTCAGACAGTTCGAGCAGCTCAAGAACGACAAATGATATAACCACGACACCTTTTAGGTATGAGTCAGAAAAAGAAAGGAAAAGAAGGAAAAGTAAAGTATGAGACGCGAGTCTTCACCCGTATGTGCTCGGCCGCCTAACCAGAAGTGTTCGAAGGCTTATGGATAGTGTCGCTTCAAACATCGAAACTCACGATGCGAGGTGACATTCCTCACTTTTTTTTCCCAACCATGAGTACAACACAGGAGCCGCGATAGCTCAGTGGTTAGCGAACTGGACTATAAAGGACAAGAGGTAGGGTTCGATTCCAACCGACGACTTCCGGGTTTACTCAGCCTTAAATGGGTACCAGATTTTTTTTCTGGTAAAGTAAAGCGGCACGGGCGTAATACCGACCACATTACTCCAAAAATCATGCGCTGAAGGTCTGTAAAATCTATGGTCACTAACACCATATTCCCTATACGCCACTTGGCGTGACCGGGGCTCTTTACTTTTCTTTTTTACTTTATACTTGTTTCGCACAACTTCCGTTGTCCGAACGTATGTAGTCTAGTCGGGTGATTATTCCTAGGCTAACGAGGCCCCCTAGCCTTGTTTTAGCTCAACATTCTTCTGAGAAAACCGGTCTGCGGCCTCTATTCTCCCTTTCATTTGTCAAAATGTGCAGTCAGAACAGCAGAAGATTACACGGGCCATTTTGAATGTTAGACCAGGTTTAAGACAGTGGTAAGTGCATACTATACCCCTACTGTTTATTACATACATGGACTATATATGCAAGTTAGCCAACCCATCAGAGACAGAGGAGATCAACGAGCTTTTATTTGTAGACGATCAGGCAATAATACATGGAACAATAGAAGACCTACAAGAACACTTAGATAGACTCAACAGCACAGGCACAAAATACAACACGAAAATCAACATCAGGAAAACAGAAGTCATGAATATCGCAAAAGAGAAACAGAACATCAACATAACTATAGATGGCAGACAACTAAAACAGGTAGAGGAGTTTAAATACCTAGGAAGTCTAGTGAAAAATGACAATTCACAAACAGCAGAAATAGACTCAAGACGCAACAAAGCTTGTCAAATCATCGGACAGCTGTCACCACTATTGTCCAACAAGGAAATAACTCTGGAGGCAAAACGAGCACTATACAATACAATCTTCATCCCAACGTTGTGCTACCAATGCCAGACGTGGACCCTAGACGCAAGAACAATAAGAAAAATAACCTCTACAGAGATGAAATGTGTTAGACGAATGACAGGAAACAGTCTGAGAGATATGATCAGAAATGAAGAACTGAGAAAAAACTAGGAATAACCCTCGCCATTAAATACACAAAGAAACAACAGATAAAATGGCTTTGCCACGTGACAAAACCAGACATTTCAAAACACAACACAACGAGCCTTCAATAAAGGTTTGCGAGAACATAAGACCCAAGGGCCGACCATGAAAAGATGGATAGACGGAATATTAGAAACACTAGGAAACATAACAGCAGCAGAGGCAAAGAGAAGAGCAAAAGACCGCAAATTATATCTCCCCTCGACGCTGAAAAGCAAATGAGGAAGGAAAGCAGAAGAAGTTTTGTTAAAAATCGTGTCAATAAAAAAAAAACCGAAAAAAATATCAAAAAGTAAAAAACGAGAGTGGGAGCCGCGATAGCTCAGTGGTTAGTGAACTGGACTACAAAGGACAAGGGGTAGGGTTCGATCCCAACCGACGGCTTCCGGTTCACCCAGCCTTAAATGGGCACCGGATTTTTTTATGGGAAAGTAAAGCGGCACGGGCGTAATGCCGACCACATTACCCCAAAAATCATGTGCTGGAGGTCTGTAAAGTATTGGGTCACTAACACCATATTCCCTATACGCCACTTGGCGTGATGGGGGCACTTTACTTACTTTTATTTTTTAACGAGAGGACGACCAAAGCAAGAAATACATTTAATGGGGTTTAATAAATATATGTAACATTCTTTGCCTGTGCTATATTGTTAGCTTGTTATGTTTAGTTGACACATATTCCTGTTACTAGTTTAACTGTGCTCGTGTCTGGATAATGTGGTAGCACGTGATCGTCGTATGTCAAATCTTTTCACAGCCGACACGCCTCCTGAACAGCAGGGAATGCACGTGGAATAGTTACAATTGGTTTCGTCAAACCTAAATATAGAATTACAAGTGTCTCATGAAATGTGATATTATTTGGTGCAAGGAGGCAAGACCGCTTTACGACAGTACATCTGATACTGTTATTGGATGATATACATGATAAATTACCTGATACTATTTTTAGAACAAGTACAGACAGACTTCATCAATCTTGGGATGGTTCGTGCTTTATTGGCAGACTTGATCAACTTGAGGATAGTTGGAGCTCTACTGACAGACTTTATCAACTGGAGATCATTGGAGAATTAATGACAGATTTCACTAGCAATCTCAACTGATCCTTGTTTGCAGACATTCTTTTGAACGAAATTGAAGCTTGTTCATTTTAAAAATGTTTTCTTCTCATCTCCTTCTCTGCCAACTTCTCTCCTTCTTCCTCTTGTGATAGTTACCTGCAGGATGATCTACGATAGAACATATACGATAGTACATCTACAGTTACAACGCACCATTTTGAGATGAAAGTAACTGTATTATTGCCGGAGGTAAGGTAAAGATGTCACATAGCATTAGAACCTTTGGAGAATGCAGTCCAGGGAGTTCAACTTCTCATGGCTACACGTTTTTGATCAGAAGGTGGGGCTCAGTTCTCTCCCAATAAAGAATCTTTCATTTCTTGACCATCTCTCCCAATAAAGGCTCTTTCATTCCTTGACCATCTCTCACCATAAAGGATCTTTCATTCCTTGACCATCTCTCCCCATAAAGGATCTTTCATTCCTTGACCATCTCTCCCCATAAAAAGGCTCTTTCATTCCTTGACCATCTCTCCCCATAAAGGCTCTTTCATTCCTTGACCATCTCTCCCCATAAAGGCTCTTTCATTCCTTGACCATCTCTCCCAATAAAGGCTCTTTCATTCCTTGACCATCTCCCCATAAAGGCTCTTACATTCCTTGACCATCTCTCCCCATAAATGATCTTTCATTCCTTGGCCATCTCTCCCCATAAAAAGCTCTTTCATTCCTTGACCATCTCTCCCCATAAAGGCTCTTTCATACCTTGACCTTCTCTCCCCATAAGGTTCTTTCATCCCTTGACCTTCTCTCCTCATAAAGGCTCTTTCATACCTTGACCTTCTCTCCCCATAAGGTTCTTTCATACCTTGACCTTCTCTCCCCATAAGGCTCTTTCCTTCCTTGACCATCTCTCCCCATAAAGGCTCTTTCATTCCTTGACCATCTCTCCCCATAAAGGCTCTTTCATCCCTTGACCATCTCTCCCCATAAAGGGTCTTTCATTCCTTGACCATCTCTCCCCATAAAGGCTCTTTCATTCCTTGACCATCTCTCCACATAAAGGCTTTTTCATTCCTTGACCATCTCTCCACATAAAGGCTTTTTCATTCCTTGACCATCTATTCCCAAAAGGCTCTTTCATTCCTTGACCATCTCTCGCCATGTAACACCCCCCCCCCAGGGATCACTGGGGATCATATTTTCAGCCAGAAAAAAGCGAGTGTGACGCTCACAGGCACAAGGGAATCAAAGTTGATACACGCTAGAGTTAGTTAAGTGCAAACCTTCATTGTTATTGAGCTGTTCGCTGGTCAATTATATTTATTGTGGAGATAAATCCCACGAGGTCGGACCGTGAATGGATTGTAATGCTTTCAACAGAGCAACTCTTCGCAGATTTGTAACCCTGATTAATGTATACATTAATTAACATCAGCGCTTATTAAGGGAAAATGCGCTTCTGAAAAACACGCATTTTGCAATTTTTTTCTCTCCAGTTTTCAATTTTGGTGTTTTGCATATATTAACATGTCTACTTTTATATTTTTAACTTTTTTCCACAGAAGATGTATCATTTATATAAAAAAAAAAAAAAAGATTTTCGACACCCACCAAAGTCTGTTTTTTTTTGTTTTTGATCGAACAAAAGCGAAAAATGCAAGTTCTATCACCGGAAAAGTTATATTACAGAAGATCAACTCTCAAGTTTCGAGGAAATCTATACCAAGATTCAGATAAAATGCTCTGTTTAAGAAGTCATCATCATCAAGTACCGGGCCTACTGGCGTAGGTGATCATGTCTCTCCACAACTTTCGATCTCGGCAGCTATTTATCATTTCTGTTGTTGACCTTCTGCCAAGCCATTCTCTTAAGCTGTCTGTTATTTTTTCTCTTTGCTTCCCTCTATCTCTTCGTCCCTCAATTTTCCCAGTTGTTACAATATATTCCAGTTGTTCTCTTCTCATTACATGGCCAAAAAATGATGATTGTTTCCTCCTAATATTGGAAATTAGCTCTCTTTTTGCTTTGATCTCTTTCAGAACGTATTGTGGCGATTCATGATTATACAAAGAAGTTACGACGGTATTCTGTTGCCTTCCGTCGATTTGTTTACGGTTGACCCCACTAGCCTTTGACTAAAAAGTCTCACCCACAAGGCAGTGGGGTTGTTTTACTTCGGGGTACCCTCCCTTAGCCTTTTACTCTCCCGAGCTTACCTGCAAGGCAGCAGAGCAGCCACAGATTGTACTGTTTACTGCATACAGTAGCAGGTAAAATTACCTGACCTGACTGAGATTAAAGATATAGCCACAACAAAACAAATAACAACAGGAATAAAACGGAGAACAGCAAGTGATATATATGTTCAACATTCATGGAACGTGCAGAAATATGACAAAACATAAGTTACTAAATAAGAAAACAAAACAATTGAATCGCACTGCAGTCTTTCTACATTCTTTCGATTGGGAGATAAGCGATAGGCAGACCGAGAGTAAGATGGACAGACACCATCGAAGAAATGCTACAACATCAAATGGCATTGGTTGAAGCCGCCAAAACGACGAGAGTCAGAACTTTGTATTTCCCTCGATACACGAATGGTACAGAAGCAAGTGACAAAAGAAAGACAGATGGAAAGAAAGACAGATGGAAAGAAAGACAGAATGAAAATTGAAGCCTATGAAAACTATATTTTTAGAAAAATGGAAAATTGGATGAGTAAAATAAAAGGCAAATAAAGACGTTTTGACCAGAGCTGGAAGTTGTCAGCGATCCACAGCTGATGGCTTGCGCCAGGATCGGTGAACCAGAAACATCCAGACCCTGCTCCACCTCTCTGTGGTGCCTCTAGTAACAGACTAACCTGTCTAGTCTGGCCAAGTGAGTAGGGATCGAAGAGGGAAGACAACCCGATACTAAAAAATGTCATGCTGAAGTCGGATGTGTTGGGCCGAAAGGCGCAAATATCACAGTTATACTGTAAACCACAACACAACGCAGACACGCCTACTTAACGTCCTTTAAAGGGCAGAAGATGATAAGGTACACTCCTTAAGTCATCGGGCGAACGCAAGCAAGCAAAGACGTTTTGAAATAGCTGAGAACAAAGAATGAACTACTTAACACAACACAATTCGATGATAAGTGAAATGTTTAGGAAATGTCAAGAAAGAGTAACTTGCTGAAAGTCATCTTGCACAGAAAAACAAAAGGTAAACGACACAGAGGAAGACACAGATTAAAGTGGGCTGACAGCCTCAGTTATGGCACGGACATCGTGCCCCATGAAGGCAAGAAACAACGTCTAGTGGTGCTGCATGACAACTTTCAATATTGGGACGTCACGAGATGCTGGTGATTTTGTCGAAAGCAATGAACTATGAGTTTCTAACGGATTTCAGCCCAATCACGATCTGGTGTCTTACTACATGAACCGGCACCGCTGTCTGGTGTCTTACTACATGAACCGGCACCGCTATCTGGTGTCTTACTACATGAACCGGCACCGCTATCTGGTGTCTTACTACATGAACCGGCACCGCTGTCTGGTGTCTTACTACATGAACCGGCACCGCTGTCTGGTGTCTTACTACATGAACCGGCACCGCTATCTGGTGTCTTACTACATGAACCGGCACCGCTATCTGGTGTCTTACTACATGAACCGGCACCGCTGTCTGGTGTCTTACTACATGAACCGACACCGCTACCTGGTGTCTTACTACATGAACCGGCACCGCTATCTGGTGTCTTACTACATGAACCGGCACCGCTATCGGGTGTCTTACTACATGAACCGGCACCGCTGTCTGGTGTCTTACTACATGAACCGGCACCGCTGTCTGGTGTCTTACTACATGAACCGGCACCGCTATCTGGTGTCCCTATTGCATGAACCGGCACCGCTATCTGGTGTCTTACTACATGAACCGGCACCGCTATCTGGTGTCTTACTACATGAACCGGCACCGCTATCTGGTGTCCCTACTGCATGAACCGGCACCGCTATCTGGTGTTTTACTACATGAACCGGCACCGCTGTCTGGTGTCTTACTACATGAACCGGCACCGCTATCTGGTGTCCCTATTGCATGAACCGGCACCGCTATCTGGTGTCCCTATTGCATGAACCGGCACCGCTATCTGGTGTCTTACTACATGAACCGGCACCGCTATCTGGTGTCTTACTACATGAACCGGCACCGCTATCTGGTGTCTTACTACATGAACCGGCACCGCTATCTGGTGTCTTACTACATGAACCAGCACCGCTATCTGGTGTCCCTACTGCATGAACCGGCACCGCTATCTGGTGTCCCTACTGCATGAACCGGCACCGCTATCTGGTGTCTTACTACATGAACCGGCACCGCTATCTGGTGTCTTACTACATGAACCGGCACCGCTGTCTGGTGTCTTACTACATGAACCGGCACCGCTGTCTGGTGTCTTACTACATGAACCGGCACCGCTATCTGGTGTCTTACTACATGAACCGGCACCGCTATCTGGTGTCTTACTACATGAACCGGCACCGCTGTCTGGTGTCCCTACTGCATGAACCGGCACCGCTATCTGGTGTCTTACTACATGAACCGGCACCGCTGTCTGGTGTCTTACTACATGAACCGGCACCGCTGTCTGGTGTCTTACTACATGAACCGGCACCGCTGTCTGGTGTCTTACTACATGAACCGGCACCGCTATCTGGTGTCTTACTACATGAACCGGCACCGCTGTCTGGTGTCTTACTACATGAACCGGCACCGCTGTCTGGTGTCTTACTACATGAACCGGCACCGCTATCTGGTGTCTTACTACATGAACCGGCACCGCTATCTGGTGTCTTACTACATGAACCGGCACCGCTATCTGGTGTCTTACTACATGAACCGGCACCGCTACCTGGTGTCCCTACTACATGAACCGGCACCGCTATCTGGTGTCTTACTACATGAACCGGCACCGCTATCTGGTGTCTTACTACATGAACCGGCACCGCTATCTGGTGTCTTACTACATGAACCGGCACCGCTATCTGGTGTCTTACTACATGAACCGGCATCGCTATCTGGTGTCTTACTACATGAACCGGCACCGCTATCTGGTGTCTTACTACATGAACCGGCACCGCTATCTGGTGTCTTACTACATGAACCGGCACCGCTACCTGGTGTCCCTACTACATGAACCGGCACCGCTATCTGGTGTCTTACTACATGAATCGGCACCGCTATCTGGTGTCTTACTACATGAATCGGCACCGCTATCTGGTGTCCCTACTACATGAACCGGCACCGCTATCTGGTGTCTTACTACATGAACCGGCACGACAAAAAACTATCGCATAGTTTGCTAGTTGTCTTTCTTTGAAACTCTCCACCAAACTCTACATTTTTGATCTTATAATAAGTAAAAGTAAAGAGTCCCATCACGCCAAGTGGAGTATAGGGAATATGGTGTTCTATCTATCTATTATCCTTTCGAGCCGAAGACGGCACATAGGGCGGAACCACAATCTCAAAAACAGAAACCTTGCGTGCCAAAGTGGCACATATTGCAGAGATCACTGCTCTAAAATATATAGCGCTGTTTCCATAACAATACTTTTTACAATGACAGCTTGTCAAGCCATAGTGTTAGTGACCATAAATTTTACAGATCTTCGGCACATGATTTTTGGGGTAATGTGGTCGGTATTACGCCTGTGCCGCTTTACTTTCTCAGAAAAAAAATCCGGTACCCATTTAAGGCTGGGTGAACCTAGAAGCCGTCGGTTGGGATGGAACCCTACTCTTGTCCTTTGTAGTACAGTTCACTAACCATTTAGCTTTTCTTATCTTATATCGTATCGTATCTTATCTTGTCTTCAATCTTCTATTTTAACTTATCTCTTATATTATCTTATATCTTGTCTTCAATCTTCTATCTTAACTTATCTCTTATCCTATCTTATATCTTATGTTATCGTATATTTAATCTTATTTTATCGTATATTTAATCTTATCTTATCCTATCTTATATCTTATCTTATCGTATATTTAATCTTATTTTATCGTATATTTAATCTTATCTTATCCTATCTTATATCTTATCTTATCGTATATTTAATCTTATCTTATCCTATCTTATATCTTATCTTATCGTATATTTAATCTTATCTTATCCTATCTTATATCTTATCTTATCGTATATTTAATCTTATTTTATCGTATATTTAATCTTATCTTATCCTATCTTATATCTTATCTTATCGTATATTTAATCTTATCTTATCCAATCTTATTTATCAATAAAATGTGCTTTCCACCCGAAGACGCGACATGGGGCAGAAAGTTTAGACACCCCATGTCCGACAATCATTGTTATGAAGCATAACTTTTCACAAGACCCCCACATTGTACCTCGCTACAGTCCCTGTCCTGGGCCAACCTGCCAACCTCGACATTTCTTGGAATCATATTTCAGCGATTATGTTTCCCTACAGCTCTTCGGGTCAAATCTCAAGTCTGTAAATCGATTTGATATTTACACAGCGTGGGTGTTGACGTCAGCTGTAACGTGTAGATGTTCGATTATAGATTTGCACGAAGTCTGTTTAATTCAATCGGCGACGAGATCGTCTATTTCCTCCCCCCCCCCTCCCCCACTTCCGGATATAAATAAAATACTTATCGATTTTCTTTTCAAATAATAAAAAATCTTTGTTTTCTTTTGGCATAATACATGGCACAGCATGGCACCAACAAAAAGCCCCAGAGGACTGGCAACCGGCAATCATCGTACAAATCATCATCACTGAGTGCCGTCTCCGCATCGAAGTTCGGCTACCATAGAGCGCCATTCCGCTCTGTCTCTTTCTTTGATGGTGCAGGTTGTCATAGGCTGACTTGTCCATCTTTTGATGTTACTTGTCCATGTTAGTCTTGGTCTGCCTCTGCCTCTTTTACCTTGTATTTTCCCTTGCAATACTACTTTTATTAGGCTGTTGTGTCTTTTAACATGCTCCACAAATTTCATTTGTCTTGTTCTAATTGTATTTAGTAGTTCTCTTTTCTATCGTACCAATATGGGGAAAAAAAGGTAGCAAGAGAAACTGCAAAATAAATATATATACTTATCAGTCATGTAGGAAAGTTAAAAGCCAAAATTGTGGAAAACATTCTGAGACCAATAATAGAACTACAGTTATACGATTCTCAAATGGGGTTCCGAAAAAAAAAAACAGAGGATGTACTGACGCTCTATTCACCTTAAGACAGGTGAATAAGACAATCTTAAGATAATCACAATTTGTACATAGCCTTCATTGATCAGGAAAAAGCGTTCGTCATAGTAAACAAAGAACAACTGTGGGAGATACTAACAACATACAGAGTAAGCCAACATCTAACCAACGTAATTAAAAGTCTCTACATAAACAGCAGCTGCAGGGTCAGAACAGCAACAGGCTACACAGACCACTTCGAAGTTAGATCAGGTGTAAGACAGGGGTGCGTACTATCCCCCTGTACCGTTTGTTACATACATGGACTATATATGCAAGCTAGCCAACCCACCAGAGACAGAGGAGATCAACGAGCTTCTATTCGTAGACTATCAGGCACTAATACATGGAAAAATAGAAGACCTACAAGAACACTTAAATAGACTCAACAGCACAGGCACAAAATACAACATGAAAATCAACATCAACAAAATAGGAAGTCATGAATATGGTAACAGAGAAACTGAACATCAGCATAACTATAGAAGGCAGGCTCTAATACAAGTAGTGCAATTGAAATACATAGGAAGTCTAGTGACACACAACAATTCACAAACAGCAGAGACAGACTCAATATACAACAAAGCTTGTCAAATCACTGGACAGCACTATTGTCAAAAAAGGAATTAGCTATAGAGGCTAAACAGGTACTCTACAATACAATCTTCATCCCAACGTTGTGCTACCAATGCCAGTCCTGGACCATAGATCTTCTTCTTTCCTTCCTGATCTGCCTTTCAGCGTCGAGGGGAGATATAATTTGCGGTCTTTTGCTCTTCTGTTCGCCTCTGCTGCTGTTATGTTTCCTAGTGCTTCTAATATTTCATAGATCCATCTTTTTCGTGGTCGACCCGTGGGTCTGGTGTTCTCACAACGTTTGTTGAAGGCTCGTTGTGTTGTGTTTTGATCTTTCTGTCTTGTCACGTGGCCAAACACGTGTATCTGTTGTTTCCTTATATATTCTATGGCGGGGGCTATTCCTAGCTTTTTTTCACAGTTCTTCATTTCTGATCTTATCTCTCAGACTGTTTCCTGTCATTCGTCTAACACATTTCATCTCTGTAGAGGTTATTTTTCTTATTGTTCTTGCATCTAGGGTCCAGGTCTGGCATTGGTAGCACAACGTTGGGATGAAGATTGTATTGTAAAGTCTAGGACTGGCATTGGTAGCACAACGTTGGGATGAAGATTGTATTGTATAGTGCTCGTTTTGCCTACAGAGTTATTTCCTTGTTGGACAATAGTGAACCATAGATGCAACATCAAGATGGACCATAGATGCTAGAACAATAAGAAAAATAACCTCTGAGATGGAATGTGTCAGACGAATGACAGGAAACAGTCTGAGAGATAAGATCAGAAATGAAGAACTGAGAAAAAAGCTAGGAATAAATCCCCCCCCCCCAGAATATATAAGGAAACAACAGATAAAATGGTTTGGCCACGTGACAAGGCAGACAGTTCCCAACACAACAGACTGGAGACAAATAATAATAAATTGATATTATTATAGAGGGAAACTTCTGAGGCGATAATCAGTAATTCCCTTAATTCAGTAACTTTCCCAACACAACACAACGACCCTTCAATAAAACTTGCGAGAACGCCAGACTCAAGGGCCGACCAGGAAAAAGATGGATCGAGGGAATATTGGAAACACTAGGAAACATAACAGCAGCAGAGGTGAACAGAAGAGCAAAATACCGCAAGTTATATCTCCCCTCGACGCCTAAATGCAAATTATGAAGGAAAGAAAAAGATATTTAAAATACTTATCGATTTTATTTGTAATAATTTAAGTTATGGTTTCCACAATTTGTTACATATCCACGATTTGCAGAAACAAAATTGCCTTAACCACAATACCAACAGCCACGCCCCAACAACACACTTGTGTCAAGGGCCGCAAAAAAACGATCACCGAACCACCTCCCACTTATTCATCAGGGCCGTAGATCGGCGAGTGCATTTCCGGAAGGCTGGGTGGGGGGCTATTAAAGAAATGGAGGGATTATGGACTTTTTTTTTGGGGGGGGGGGGGGTGGCTATGGACTTAACTGGGGCGGGGGGGGGCGTGGCTATTCACTTGACTTGGAGGAGGCGTGGCAATGGACTTAACTTGCGACTGGGGTTGTGGCTATGGACTTAACTTGGGGGTGGCCATGGACTCAACCTGGGGAGGTCGTGGCTATGGGCTTAACTGGGGGGGGGGGGGGTGGCTATTTACTTGACTTGGAGGGGGCGTGGCAATGGACTTAACTGGGGAGGGCGTGGCTATTGACTTGATTTGGGGATGGGCGTGGCTATGGATTTAACTTGGGGGGGGGGAATGTGACTATGGACTTAACATGGGGGGGGGTGGCTATGGACTTAACTTTGGGGCAAGGCGTGGCTATAGATTTAACTTTGGGGGCGTGGCTATGAACTTAACTTTGCGGGGTGTGGCTATGGACTTAACTTGGGGGAGGAGGAGAGTGAAACCAAAATTGCACTCCTCAACCCAGTGGACATAGTTTAATAACTAAAGATGCGCACATTTTTGTTCAGCTATTTTCAAGGCAAATAAAACGTTCAGGTCCCCTCAGATTGTGAGACCTTAACAAGCTAACCTTCACCCTTTCTCGTGTTAAAAAAAAAAACCCAGAATGTATAAACCACAGATGACAATAAATCCCAATTTGAGGATCTCCTGGATTATTGGGCTCTAAGCTGGAGTTTATTTAAATCCGGCCCCATATGCGACCTTTATTATCCAGCTTCACATTTTTCATTGCGGCATGGAAGGTTGGTTACGAGCACCACATCCCGCTGTCTCTTGCTTTGATGTTATCATAGGTTCACCTGTCCTTCTCTTGATGTTGTTATAGGTTCACCTGTCCATCTCTTGATGTTGTTATAGGTTCACCTGTCCATCTCTTGATGTTGTTATAGGTTCACCTGTCCATCTCTTGATGTTGTTATAGGTTCACCTGTCCATCTCTTGATGTTGTTATAGGTTCACCTGTCCATCTCTTGATGTTGTTATAGGTTCACCTGTCCATCTCTTGATGTTGTTATAGGTTCACCTGTCCATCTCTTGATGTTGTTATAGGTTCACCTGTCCATCTCTTGATGCTGACATAGGTTCACCTGTCCATCTCTTGATGCTGTCATAGGTTCACCTGTCCATCCCTTGATGTTATCATAGGTTCACCTGTCCATCTCTTGATGCTGTCATAGGTTCACCTGTCCATCCCTTGATGCTGTCATAGGTTCACCTGTCCATCCCTTGATGTTATCATAGGTTCACCTGTCCATCCCTTGATGCTATCATAGGTTCACCTGTCCATCCCTTGATGCTGTCATAGGTTCACCTGTCCATCCCTTGATGTTATCATAGGTTCACCTGTCCATCCCTTGATGCTGTCATAGGTTCACCTGTCCATCCCTTGATGTTATCATAGGTTCACCTGTCCATCCCTTGATGCTATCATAGGTTCACCTGTCCATCCCTTGATGCTGTCATAGGTTCACCTGTCCATCCCTTGATGTTATCATAGGTTCACCTGTCCATCCCTTGATGCTGTCATAGGTTCACCTGTCCATCTCTTGATGTTGTCATAGGTTCACCTGTCCATCCCTTGATGTTGTCATAGGTTCACCTGTCCATCTCTTGATGTTGTCATAGGTTCACCTGTCCACCTCTTGATGTTATCATAGGTTCACCTGTCCATCTCATGATGTTGTCATAGGTTCACCTATCCAGTGATTAATGTTGTCATATATTCACCAGTCTATCTGTTGATGTTGTCATATATTCACCAGTCTATCTGTTGATGTTGTCATAGGTTCACCTGTCCATCTATTGATGTTGCCATAGGTTCACCTGTCCATCTGTTGATGTTGCCATTGGTTCACCTGTCCATCTGTTGATGTTGTCATAGGTTCACCTGTCCAGCTCTTGATGTTATCATAGGTTCACCTGTCCATCTCTTGATGTTATCATAGGTTCACCTGTCCATCTCTTGATGTTATCATAGGTTCACCTGTCCATCTCTTGATGTTATCATAGGTTCACCTGTCTATCTGTTGATGTTGCCATTGATTCACCTGTCCATCTCTTGATGTTGCCATAGGTTCACCTGTCCATCTGTTGATGTTGCCATTGGTTCACCTGTCCATCTCTTGATGTTATCATAGGTTCACCTGTCCAGCTCTTGATGTTGCCATAGGTTCACCTGTCCATCTGTTGATGTTGCCATTGATTCACCTGTCCATCTGTTGATGTTATCATAGGTTCACCTGTCCATCTCTTGATGTTATCATAGGTTCACCTGTCCATCTCTTGATGTTATCATAGGTTCACCTGTCCATCTCTTGATGTTATCATAGGTTCACCTGTCCATCTCTTGATGTTATCATAGGTTCACCTGTCCATCACTTGATGATATCAGCCCACTTTATCTATCTGCCACTGCTACCTTCTTCTCAAAGTTGACCTTCAGCAGGCTCTTGTGTCGGGCGTGGATGCGCGGTGTCACTAAGTTACGACAAAGCCGCAATCTTTGCGTCCTTAGATCATTCTCTTCTTCAATTCACCAGGTTGTGAGAAGTAACAAGTCGTATGTCCACGCCCTCTTAGCACATGGAGAATATCGTGTTCATGAATTATAGTTTTCCAAGATCAAAGGCATAATTGTGGGTGATGTGGTCGGTATCACGCCAGGCCGCCTTTACTTCCGAAAAAAAAATTCTGGTACCTATTTTTTAGTGGCTGGGTGAACCCTGGAGCTTTGTGACCCTACGGGAAAAAAAATTCCGTCCCTTTTAGGAGTTAAGATCGGACCTTTCTGTCCAGGAAGCGAGAACACTAACCACCCAACCACTGAGTTCTAAAAAATGTACATTATACCATCCGGGGGACTGGTTGGTCTCGAGGCGAGACGCTGGCATCGAGACAGAGAGGTTGTGGGTTTAAATCCCGGCTGCACCGGTTGGGATTTTTATTTATGATTTCTCTCTGCGGTAACCACCCCTGGTCTCAGCAGCGAGGCCTAGCTTGAAACATCAATTACTCATCGACGGAAAAAAAATATGAGTACCTCCGAAGTCGGAGTTATCTGCCTGTGCGGCGAGGAACCCCTGTGTACACGGCTGCCAGAGAAAATGGGGTAAAACGCAAAATTCAGTTCCTAGTCTGTAAGGACTTCGTCAGAGCTAAAAGCTGACGAACGGAAATATAATATATATAATAATATATATCTTCTTCTTCTTCTTCTATCCTTCCTCTGCTGCCGTTGGCGTCGAGGGGAGAAACAATCTACGATTCTTTGCTCTTCTGTTGGCCTCTTCTGATGTTATTCCTCCTAGTGACTATAATATATATGTATACATTTTTTTTTTCTTTCAAAGAAACGCGTCTAAATATGCCATAAACAAACATGTTCTGTACATTGAAACAAATTAATTAAATATTGTTTTGGGTGGTTACATTAACACTGAACCGAGTCCGATAGAGATAGATAAAGCCACGGATGTCAGATGATGTGTAATCACTGAAGCATGATATACAATGTACTGACAACACATACAAAGAAGACACGCCTCTGTCACCCACTAAACAAAGACTTACGCTTGTACTTCGAAAAAAAAAATTAATGAATTATAAAAAAAATAAACCTACAACAAATTGAAAATAACAGGCAATTTTGAGAATGATTTGAATACGCCTATCGAGTGTGTTATTACTACCACTCTTACGAAACAACACACAACACACCTAGACTCCACTTTACTCAATGACTTAAACTTAAAATATTATATAACAAAAAAGTCACACACACTACAATCCACTTACCCTTTGTGGGGCTTGTAAAAGCCTATGAATACTCGTAATTTGATTAATTAACGGAACATTTTCCAGAAGAATATACAGGAGGCCGGGTAGGTTCTAGGAAGTTTGTGTTTGTAAAAGGGTCCCTGTCGTCTAGAAACTGAACACGGCAAGAAAACGTCGCCATGTTTCACTTCTCTGCCTGCAGGAAATAGAAATGTGTCACCTGCCTTTGACCTAGATATTCTAAGGCAGTGATCCAGGGAAAGTATGTAGAATTCGAACTGACAGCGTTTATCATCATTAGTGGCAAGGGCGTAAAGATGTTTACTTACCACGGGGGTGGGGGGGCGGAGGTTGTAAAATAACAAGTGAAAGGATGATATGGGTGAAATACTGAAGCTAGAGAATGAAGTTGATTTTGTGGATTGACAGGGAGAAGTTGATTTTGTGGATGAACAGGGAGAGGTTGATTTTGTGGATGAACAGGGAGAGGTTGATTTTGTGGATGAACAGGGAGAAGTTGATTTTGTGGATTAACGGGGAGAGGTTGATTTTGTGGATGAACAGGGAGAAGTTGATTTTGTGGATGAACAGGGAGAGGTTGATTTTGTGGATGAACAGGGAGAGGTTGATTTTGTGGATGAACAGGGAGAAGTTGATTTTGTGGATGAACTGGGAGAGGTTGATTTTGTGGATGAACAGGGAGAGGTTGATTTTGTGGATGAACAGGGAGAGGTTGATTTTGTGGATTAACAGGAAGAAGTTGATTTTGTGGATGAACAGGGAGAGGTTGATTTTGTGGATTAACAGGGAGAAGTTGATTTTGTGGATGAACAGGGAGAGGTTGATTTTGTGGATGAACAGGGAGAGGATGATTTTGTGGATGAACGGGCAGAGGTTGATTTTGTGGATGAACAGGGAGAGGTTGATTTTGTGGATTAACAGGGAGAAGTTGATTTTGTGGATGAACAGGGAGAGGTGATTTTGTGGATGAACAGGGAGAGGTTGATTTTGTGGATTAACAGGGAGAAGTTGATTTTGTGGATGAACAGGAAGAAGTTGACTTTGTGGATGAACAGGGAGAGGTTGATTTTGTGGATGAACAGGGAGAGGTTGATTTTGTGGATGAACAGGGAGAGGTTGATTTTGTGGATGAACAGGGAGAGGTTGATTTTGTGGATGAACAGGGAGAGGTTGATTTTGTGGATGAACAGGGAGAGGTTGATTTTGTGGATTAACAGGGAGAGGTTGATTTTGTGGATGAACAGGGAGAGGTTGATTTTGTGGATGAACAGGGAGAGGTTGATTTTGTGGATGAACAGGGAGAGGTTGATTTTGTGGATGAACAGGGAGAGGTTGATTTTGTGGATGAACAGGGAGAGGTTGATTGAAGACTGACTTGGAGTTATTGACTGTAGACGGGAGATGAAGAGGTTGATTGTAGACTGACTTGGAGTTATTGACTGTAGACGGGAGATGAAGAGGTTGATTGTAGACTGACTTGGAGTTATTGACTGTAGACGGGAGATGAAGAGGTTGATTGTAGACTGACTTGGAGTTATTGACTGTAGACGGGAGATGAAGAGGTTGATTGTAGACTGACTTGGAGTTATTGACTGTAGACGGGAGATGAAGAGGTTGATTGTAGACTGACTTGGAGTTATTGACTGTAGACGGGAGATGAAGAGGTTGATTGTAGACTGACTTGGAGTTATTGACTGTAGACGGGAGATGAAGAGGTTGATTGTAGACTGACTTGGAGTTATTGACTGTAGACGGGAGATGAAGAGGTTGATTGTAGACTGACTTGGAGTTATTGACTGTAGACGGGAGATGAAGAGGTTGATTGTAGACTGACTTGGAGTTATTGACTGTAGACGGGAGATGAAGAGGTTGATTGCAGACTGACTTGGAGTTATTGACTGTAGACGGGAGATGAAGAGGTTGATTGTAGACTGACTTGGAGTTATTGACTGTAGACGGGAGATGAAGAGGTTGATTGTAGACTGACTTGGAGTTATTGACTGTACACGGGAGATGAAGAGGTTGATTGTAGACTGACTTGGAGTTATTGACTGTAGACGGGAGATGAAGAGGTTGATTGTAGACTGACTTGGAGTTATTGACTGTATACGGGAGATGAAGAGGTTGATTGTAGAATGACTTGGAGTTATTGACTGTAGACGGGAGATGAAGAGGTTGATTGTAGACTGACTTGGAGTTATTGACTGTAGACGGGAGATGAAGAGGTTGATTGTAGACTGACTTGGAGTTATTGACTGTATACGGGAGATGAAGAGGTTGATTGTAGACTGACTTGGAGTTATTGACTGTATACGGGAGATGAAGAGGTTGATTGTAGACTGACTTGGAGTTATTGACTGTAGACGGGAGATGAAGAGGTTGATTGTAGACTGACTTGGAGTTATTGACTGTAGACGGGAGATGAAGAGGCTGATTGTAGAATGACTGGGAGATGTTGATTGAAGACTGACATGAAGAGGTTGAGTATAGACTGACTGGGGATTTTTATTGAAGACTGACTTGGAGATGTTGATTGTTGACTGACTTTGAGATGTTGATTGTTGACTGACTTGAAGTTGTTGATTGTAGACTGACTTGGAGTAGTTGATTGTAGACTGACTTGGAGTTGTTGATTGTAGACTGACTTGGAGTAGTTGATTGTTGACTGACTTTGAGATGTTGATTGTTGACTGACTTTGAGATGTTGATTGTAGACTGACTTGGAGTAGTTGATTGTAGACTGACTTGGAGTTGTTGATTGTAGACTGACTTGGAGTAGTTGATTGTAGACTGACTTGGAGTTGTTGATTGTAGACTGACAGGGAGAAGTTGATTGTTGACTGACTTGGAGATGTTGATTGTTGACTGACTTGGAGATGTTGATTGTTGACTGACAGGGAGAAGTTGATTATAGACTGACTTGGAGATGTTGATTGTTGACTGACAGGGAGAAGTTGATTATAGACTGACTTGGAGATGTTGGTTGTTGACTGACAGGGAGAAGTTGATTGTAGACTGACTTGGAGATGTTGATTGTTGACTGACTTGGAGATGTTGATTGTTGACTGACAGGGAGAAGATGATTATAGACTGACTTGGAGATGTTGATTGTTGACTGACAGGGAGAAGTTGATTATAGACTGACTTGGAGACTGTAATCACTTTACATACATGTCTCCCTACTAGAATCTCTTCATATACATTTCCCCCTACTATTATCCTTCACATTAATTCCCCCTCCCCCTACTATAATCACTTCACATACATTTCTCCCTACTATAATCACTTCACATGAATCCCCCCTACTATAATCACTTCACATAAATTATCCCCTACTATAATCACTTCACATGAATCCCCACCCTACTATAATCACTTCACATACATTTCCCCCTACTATAATCACTTCACATAAATATACCCCTACTATAATCACTTCACATAAATTTACCCATACTATAATCACTTCATATACATTTCTCCCTACTATAATTACTTCACATAAATTTAACCCTACTATAATCACTTCACATACATTTCTCCCTACTATAATCACTTCACATACATTTCCCCCTACTATAATCACTTCACATAAATTTACCCCTACTTTAATCACTTCACATACATTTCCCTCTACTATAATCACTTCACATAAATTTCTCCCTACTATAATCCCTTCACATACATTTCTCCCTACTATAATCACTTCACATAAATTTCTGCCTACTATAATCACTTCACATAAATTTCCCCCTACTATAATCACTTCACATACATTTCCCTCTACTGTAATCACTTCACATAAATTTCTCCCTACTATAATCACTTCACATAAATTTCCCCCTACTATAATCACTTCACATAAATTTCCCCCTACTATAATCACTTCACATAAATTTTCCCCTACTATAATCACTTCATTTACATTTCTCCCTACTATAATCACTTCATTTACATTTCTCCCTACTATAATCACTTCATTTACATTTTTCCCGACTATAATCACTTCGTTTACGTTTCACCCTACTATAATCACTTCACATAAATTTCCCCCTACTATAATCACTTCACATAAATTTCCCCCTACTATAATCACTTCACATAAATTTTCCCCTACTATAATCACTTCATTTACATTTCTCCCTACTATAATCACTTCATTTACATTTCTCCCTACTATAATCACTTCATTTACATTTTTCCCGACAATAATCACTTCGTTTACGTTTCACCCTACTATAATCACTTCACATAAATTATCCCCTACTATAATCACTTCACATAAATTATCCCCTACTATAATCACTTCACATACATTTTCCCCTACTATAATCACTTCATTTACATTTCTCCCTACTATAATCACTTCACATACATTTCCCTCTACTGTAATCACTTCACATAAATTTCTCCCTACTATAATCACTTCACATAAATTTCCCCCTACTATAATCACTTCACATAAATTTCCCCCTACTATAATCACTTCACATAAATTTTCCCCTACTATAATCACTTCATTTACATTTCTCCCTACTATAATCACTTCATTTACATTTCTCCCTACTATAATCACTTCATTTACATTTTTCCCGACTATAATCACTTCGTTTACGTTTCACCCTACTATAGTCACTTCACATAAATTATCTCCTACTATAATCACTTCACATAAATTATCCCCTACTATAATCACTTCACATAAATTATCCCCTACTATAATCACTTCACATAAATTATCCCCTACTATAATCACTTCACATAAATTTACCCCTACTATAATTACTTCGTTTACATTTCACCCTACTATAATCACTTCACATAAATTTCCCCCTACTATAATCACTTCACATGAATTTTCCCCTACTATAATCACTTCGTTTACGTTTCACCCTACTATAATCACTTCACATGAATTTTTCCCTACTATAATCACTTCGTTTACGTTTCACCCTACTATAATCACTTCACATAAATTATCCCCTACTATAATCACTTAATTTACATTTCTCTCTACTATAATCACTTCATTTACATTTCTCCTTACTATAATCACTTCATTTACATTTCTCCCTACTATAATCACTTCATTTACATTTCTCCCTACTATAATCACTTCATTTACATTTCTCCCTACTATAATCACTTCATTGACATTTCTCCCTATTATAATCACTTCATTTACATTTCTCCCTACTATAATCACTTCATTTACATTTCTCCCTACTATAATCCGTTTACATACATTCCTGCCCCCACTATATTCACTTCACATACATTTCTTCATTAAAATAATCACTTCACTTACATGTCCCCCCCCCCCCCCCCAATATAGTTACTTCACATACATTTTCCCCAATATAGTCACTTCACATACATTTTCCCCTACTGTAATCACTTCACTTACATCCCCCTACTGTAATCTCTTCACATACATTTCTTCCCTGCTATAATCACTTCATGTTCATCACCCTCACTATAATAACTTCACATTCGTTTTCTTTACTATAATAATTTCACATAAATGTTACCACCTCGCTCCCCAACTACAACCACTCCACATATGTTTTACCTTTCACTAGATAATCTTCACATTGTATACGTTTTAATCTAACTTTAACCACTTCACATATGTCCCCACTTACCTCCCCTCACTATAAACACATCAAATCTTCTGTCATTATTTCCCAGTATTATTTAAGTTCAAATACTAGAGTGCCTACACAATATTGAACATTTAAATCCCTAGATCTCTTTTAGGAGATACGCCTTCGACTAGTGTTTTCTTTTACCGTCAATGATTTGACTTGTAATTATCAATACGGAAGTACGTAACTGATCAGTGTCTTTATTTTTTAATTCCTGTGGTTGAACTATCAACATTTTCCGGGCACATCATGAGAAGAGGAAAGTTGGAATACTTGGTTACAGCTGTCAAAATAGGGGGAAAGAGAGATCGCGGACGACAAAGAGATAAGATACGAGATAGCTTGGTGTCGTGTCGTGGAGAAAAGTCTACAATAGAATTAATACGATCGATTGTGGAAAATGCACCACAGAAATAAAATGCAGGATAGCTCAGGTCAAAATAGCATTTCAGAAAATGAAAAAGTTTTATGCAACAAAAATATGTCAATACAAGTGAGAAAGAGAGTTCATCGGTGTTATATAGAGCCAATTCTGATCTATATAAACAAATCATTGACAGTGGACAAACAAATGAAAACACTATTAGAGGCCACAGAGATGGGATTTCTCAGAAGAATGCTGAAGTTCCCTGGGCAGCTAAAGAGACCAATGAGGAAGTTCTCAAAGAGGCCAGCACAAAAAGGGAGCTCCTAAAAAACATCAGAAAGAAGCAATCAACATTTTTTGGACACATCATGAGAAGAGGAAAGTTGGAATACTTGGTTACAACTGGCAAAATAAAAGGAAAGAGAGATCGCGGATGACAAAGAGAGAAAATACTGGATAGCTTGGTGTCATGGCATGGAATACAGTCAACAACAGAATTGATACGATGTAATGTAGATAGAAGATTGTGGAAGGATACCATTGCCTATGCCAACCGGTTTAGCACATAATATTTATTGAACTATCTATAGATACGCATTTGGTCTGTGGTTCCTTTTTTTTTTTTTTTTTTTTTTTTGTTTGTTCTGTTTACCATCAATGGTTGGACCAATAAAAGAACATCAAAGCCTTGGTCGATGCTATAGTTAGTGTCAACAATTAACCTCTTAATCTATCTGAGGATACGCCCACCTTGTCAGCTATGCTCAGAGTGATAACGTTTGACATCTCATAGCTTGACTCAAGGCAAATGTGGTCGGGATGTCTGAACAAAGAGAGACACTTAATGCTTATAAAGAAAACCCTCAATGGGAAATAATTTGAAAGAAGAACATACAATCGATAATACACAGCCGACGGTATAAGATAATATAAGCTGGACATTCCTACACAGTAGTGGTTTTTTGATAAGATAACATAATCAGTCATCTTATCAACAAGTTTGTTTAATTTATACACTGAGCGAATCTTTAAAAAACATTACAGAGATGTCAGGCCGAAACATTAATGAAAAGATAATAAATAACCTACGATATGCTGATGATACTGTACTACTAGCAGAAAATCCTAAAGATCTACAACAATTACTTAATGTAATAAACATGACAAGCAAAACATATGGATTAGATATGAATATCAAAAAGACTAAAACTATGATCGTAAACAAAGAAAATACTCAAAACCTACAAGTGGATATCAAAGTTGAAGGAATAGACCTGGAGACAGTTCAAAGCTACAACTACCTTGGACATACTATGACTAGTGATGGAAAATGTACAACTGAAATAAACAATAGAATCATCATCATCATCATTAAGTACCGGGCCTACTGGCGTAAGTGATCATGTCTCTCCACAACTTTCGATCTCCACAGTTCTTTATCATTTCTGTTATTGACCTTCTGCCAAGCCATTCTCTTAAGCTGTCTGGTATTTCTTCTCTTTGCTTCCCTCTATCTCTGCGTCCCTCAATTTTCCCAGCTGTTACAATATATTCCAGTTGTTCTCTTCTCATTACATGGCCAAAATATGATAATTGTTTCTTCCTAATATTGGAAATTAGCTCTCTTTTTGCTTTGACCTCTCTCAGAACATCTTCATTACTCTTCTTAGCTGTCCATGGTACTCTCAACATTCTTCTGTAAAAACACATTTCTGTAATATGTTTACTTTACTAGAAAGAAAGAAGTAATAGCAACAACAAAGAAAAAGAAATCACCGAAATGCACAATAAAGGCAAGTGGAACAGTAATAAAACAGGTAAATGAATTTAAATATCTGAGAACAAT
>JAVIAB010000025.1:32455614-32523114 GCA_032433765.1 Megaustenia siamemsis | reverse complement strand
GTGTACGAGCGTAATAAACTTCAGCCCTGCTGACATTCAAGGGAAGTAAATCCGTTTTTTTTTTGCCATCTACAGAGCTGTGCCTTTAATCATTGTTTAATGTTTGTCCTCATGCAGTTCCGCAATTTTATGTATTTGTCGCTGTCAGCCAAGCAAAGGTGCAATTATTTCAATCTCGAATATATATATATATATAAATAAAGTAAAGTACCCCCGTCACGCCAAGTGGTATTTATGGAATATGGTGTTAGTGACCATAAATTTTACAGACCCTCGGCATATGATTTTTGGGGTAATGTGGTCGGTATTATGCCCATGCCGCTTTACTTTCCCAGAAAAAAAAATCCGTTACCCATTAACGGCTGGGTGGTCGGGGGCCGTCGGTTGGGATCGAACCCTACCTCTTGTCCTACTTTGTAGTCCAGTTCACTAACCACTGAGCTATCGCGGCTACATATATATATATACAATATTTAACAACAAAATACCAAATTTACTTAATGTAGCGTAACCATTGAAATAAATAATACATAGAAACTGTATGTAGAAACGAAGATTGCTTTGTTATCTCCCCTATCTACTATTTTTTAAAAACTTTTATAACAGTGGGTTCATCAATAATCATCATGTGCCATACCGGTTGGCGTAGGCGATCATGTCCCTCCACAATCTTTTATCTACAGTGCATCGTATCAGTTCTGTTGTTGACTGTTTTCCATACCATGACACCAAGCTATCCAGTATTTTCTCTCTTTGTCGTCTGCGATCTCTCTTTCCTTTTATTTTGCCAGTTGTAACCAAGTACTGCAACTTTCCTCTTCTCATGATGTGCCCGAAAAATGTTGATTGTTTCTTTCTGATGTCTTTTAGGAGTTCCCTTTTTAATAGCTGGTTCAGTACAATATAAAGAAGATATCGACATCAAGCAAAGATGGGGTTCTTCTCATAAGTACTTGTATATCATCATCATCATCAACATCAACATCATCATCATCATCGAGTACCGTGCCTGAAAATCTAATTCCTTGTTTAATTGTCTACAAATTCCAATTTAGCATGTTAAGTATTCATCGTCATCACAGTACCGTGCCTGCTGGCGTGGGTGATCATGTCTCTCCACAATTATTGATCTCGATAGTTATTTATCATTTCTGTTGTTAACCTTCTGCCACGCCATTCTCTTAAGTTGTCTGGTATCTTTTCTCTTTGCTTCTCTCTATCTCTTCGTCCCTCAATTTTCGGAGTTGTTACAATATATTCCAGCTGTTCCCTTCTCATTACATAGCGAAAAAAATGATGATTGTTTCTTCCTAATATTGGAAATTAGCTCTCTTTTTGCTTTGACCTCTTTCAGAACAGTTTCATTACTCTTCTTAGCTGTCCATGGCATTCTCAACATTCTTCTGTAAAACCCACATTTCTACAGACTCCAGTGATTTTCTTGTCTGTTGGTCTATTGTCCATGATTCACATCCATATGTTAAGACTAGCTCTACATAACATTTAAGAACTCTTTTTCTTGTTTCTATTGTCAAAAATGGATTGCATAGTATCTTCCTCATTTTTTTTTTTAAAGCATGCTTTTGCCTGAGCCATTCTGCATCTCACATCTGTTGTACATCTACCATCTGAGGTTAACATTATTTGTATGTAGTGGAGTAATTTATATATCTAGGAAGTCTAGTGACAAACGACAATTCACAAGCAGCAAAAATGGACTTAAGATGCAACAAAGCTTGTCAATTAATCAAACAAAGTATCACCTCTATTGTCCAACAAGGAAATAACTCTAGAGGCAAAATGGGCTTCTACAATACAATCTTCATCCAAACGTGCTACCAATGCCAGACATGGACACTAGATTCAATAGCAATAAAAAAAAGAACTACTATCTAGATGAAATGTGTTAGACGAATGGCAGGAAACAGACTGAGAGATAAATCAGAAATGAAAAACTGGAAGAAAAAAAAAGCTAGAAATTATCCCCGCCATATAGAGTATACAGAAAAAAAAACAAAGCAACAGATAAAATGGTTTGACCGCGTGATAAGTCAGAAAGATCAAAACACAACGAGCCTTCAACAAACATTGTGAGAACACCAGATTCAAGGGCCGACCACGAAAAAGATGGATAGATGGAATGATAGAAACACTAGGAAACATAGCAGCAGAAGAGGCGAACAGAAGAGCGAGAGACACCAAACTATATCTCTCCTAGACGATGAAAGGCAAATTAGGAAGGAAAGAAGAAGAAAATTGTTTTAATATCTGTTAGCTGTATTTCTGTTTGGCAACCAGGTAGCGTTGCGGTTCGGGCACTCCCCTGCCGAACCTTACAGTTTCAGATGCCAGTTAAGGCAATATAATATTTGTTTGCAACCTAAAAGTTCTCATGGTTATTTGGTTATGGAAGGTCCCAGTATCACTGCAAACGAATTAAAATCCATAATTGCTCAACCGCCCGTGCCAGCGGAACCATCCGAATTAATATCTCATCTCCCAAACAAAGAAAGGTAACTGTAGTCACCATCGTAGTAGTCCCCATCGTTGCAGTCTCAGCACACGCCAAAAGACATAAGGCGAAACCGCACAGAAAGTGAACACAGCCAACTGTTCCCTGTCATACGACAGATGAGACACACAGCTCATGGTGTGCACAGAGCACACAGCTCATGGTGTGCAGAGAACTCAGCAGCTCTTACAACAAGCCGAACTTTGAATATGAGAAAACTGCAACAAGGAACACTTTTCATGCATAGCCTTCAATTGTTCCCGCCGCCTAGCCACCATATACCGGAAGTTCACGTCCTCTTGAAAATGATTATCGTCGTATTTTTTAAAAAAAATGTATAGCGTTTGATGATGTTAGGCCATCGTTGTTGACTCCAATTCCGAACATACAGACACACAGTTAGTCGTCAGATTATCCCAGTCGCACATCAAACAGACCGTAAGATTAGCGTACGGCCGGTCTAGGGATGTACAATGAAGCATTACGATGACGTAGCACACAACAATTTCGCTCTCTTTCGATTTCTGATTACTCTAGTGAAGGCAGCTTACGACGAACAAAACAAGGTGCAAATTTCAGAAAGAGATAAAACTTTGGCTGATGAAGTAGTTAACATTAATGAGTAAAATGGAAATAACTTGCTTCAAGGAATTCCAACAACGGTCATGAACAGCACCAATGTGACGTAAAGCGCAGATCAAGTCTAGACGGTGGAAGGTCGCATTCACAAAACTTGATTTGTCAAAAAGGGACTGTTGCCGGCGTACGACTTCGCTTTAGCTGCGCAGATGTAATAAGTAGATCATCACTTTTACTTTAACGCAGAAAAGTTCAATCTATCTATCTATTGACCTTTCGAGCCGTAGCCGGCCCATAGGGTGTAAACCAAGATACTCTTTCTTTTATCTGAATTTTTGTCCTAGCAGTTTTCAATTCTTTTAAAGATATTTTATCAAATCTTGCCATTTGTCTCTGTTCTGTGCAAGCAACTCTATCATATTGAGGGAGCCGATTCCTGCTGCTCTTGACTTTCTCATCAATGTTCTTCTCAGTCAAAAAGTTCAATGGAGAACCGAAATTAATGAGACCCCGAATGCACTTTCTTGCAGCGATCGAGAGAACGTGACCTAGATCCACCATCTTTACAACGGAAGTCCGAGGGTGTACCCAGCTTCTTTAAACGATACGCCACTGGGCGTGACGGGGCTCTTTACTTATAATTATGTTAATTTAGGGTAGTAACTGAAGGATCAATTTTGCAAATCGCAAATTGCGCTAATGTTTTTGTCGCAAATGATCAGGTTAAAGGTCATGCTAAAAGTTCAATCTCCTGTCCTGACCTATTTAAGTGTCGAACTCACCGTCTGCCGCTGGATGGAGGCGGTGGTATTGAATTACTGGAATTAATCAGGGAATTTCCATTCTAAACTCACTTTATTTACATTCGCAGACTTTTGTAATTAAATTGATTTAGTTTCAGTCTTTGAACAACAATAAGATGGCAGAAAAATAGAAAGGAAAAGTGGGGGAGGGGGGGGGGAAGGGAAAAAATATTCTTTCCTCCCACGAATGTCGATTGGAAATGTTAAAATATTCAAAAAGAACACGCAAACACGAGCGGTCAATTCGGAGTCGAAGTCACGACAGGAATAAACGACGTCTCTAAATGTTAAAACATTCACTTGGCCAATAAAAGGAATTATCGCGAACTTTTTTAGTAGAAAAGAAAATCAAACTGGTTATGATGTTGATCACATTACCCCAGACGTGTTGATGGTTTTAAATAATTTATTGGCAATAATAACACATTCCCTATAGGTCACATTCGAGACTTAATTTAATTGTTTCTTTTCTTGTGGCAACAAAATTCTTATTAAGCAAAAAATGTCTGCGGAAAGTGCTTCGTATAAAATAAAAAGTTAAAGATTCCTGTCACGTCATGTAGCGTATAGGGAATATGGTGTTAGTGACCATAATTTTTATAGACCTTCGGCACATGATTTTTGATGCAATGTGGTTGATAAAGCACGTACCGCTTTACTTTCCCAGAAAAAAATTAGGTACCCATTTAACTCTTTCCATACGGAAGCTTCTTATCAATACAATGGAAGAGGTTTTAGAGACATGATGTTTCATGGTTTTAAGAATAAATTTACATATTTATCTAACATACAACATATTCTAAATGAATTTTTAGAAAATTGAACAAGGTATTAGATTTCACCAATACCAAGATGATATAAGACATGTAAACAGAATACAGTTTGAGGACACTAATCAAATTGAGAGTGGCGCACGGTACGGCGAAACGTACGGTAAGAGTTAAGACTGGGTGAACCCAGAAGCCGTTTCTTGTCCTTTGTAGTCCAGTTCACTAACCACTGAGTTATCATGGGCTCCCATAATATTTCGTATACCACGGAATAACTTCAAGACTAGTGTAGATGTAAGAGTAATGATATCCAAAAATATCAATTGTAGTTAAAAGAAGGTGGCCATTTGTTGGCCATGTGATGAGGAGAAACGACAAATAGTTTCAAATCAGGCCCTCAAATGGGAACCAGGGTGGAAAAGAAAAAGAGGCCGACATAGAGAAACACAAAAAAAGGACATTAAAACGAGAGGCAACAACAGCCGGATATCAGCACCCTCGCCGAAATTGAATATCTCGCCCAGAACAGTGTCGTGCGGCAAAACACAATGCAGGTCCTGTGCAAGGTCTGACGGCTTTTTTTTATCCTCACTGATTCAATTCCCCTTTATACATCTTTTCACTTTCTCTAACTCCCTTTATGCTTTTCCGTCCATTATTTTTATATTCTCTCTTTGTTTCTCCCCCCCCCCACCTCCTCTCTTTTTCGCTCGTTTTATTGTTACATTGGTTTTCTCCCCTGCTGATCGCCAGACACACGAGTCTAGAGTTTCTTCTCTTTGTGCCGTCTTCGGCTAAAGGACAATGGACAGACACACAGGCAGACAGATACAGACAGACAGTCAGCTAGATAGATAGATAGATAGATAGATAGATAGATAGATAGATAGATAGATAGATAGATAGATAGATAGATAGATAGATAGATAGACAGACAGACAGATAGATAATAGATAGATAGATAGATAGATAGATAGATAGATAGATAGATAGATAGATAGATAGATAGATAGATAGATAGATAGATAGATAGATAGATAGATAGATAGATAGATAGATAGATAGATAGATAGATAGATAGATAGATAGACGGACGGACGAACGATGGACGGGTGGATGGATGGATGATGGATGGATGGATGGATGGATGGATGGATGGATGTAAGGCTGAATGGAAGGCTGGACGGATGGATGGATGGATGTAAGGCTGAATGGAAGGCTGGACGGATGGATGTAAGGCTGAATGGATGGATGGATGGATGGATGGATGGATGGATGGAAGGCTGGACGGATGGATGTAAGGCTGAATGGATGGATGGATGGAAGGCTGAACTGATGGATGTAAGGCTGAATGGATGGATGGATGGATGGATGGAAGGCTAAACGGATGGATGTAAGGCTGAATGGATGGATGGATGGATGGATGGAAGGCTGAACGGATGGATGTAAGGCTGAATGGATGGATAGATGGATGGATGGAAGGCTGGACGGATGAATGTAAGGCTGAATGGATGGATGGATGGATGGATGGAAGGCTGGATGGAAGGCTGGACGGATGGATGTAAGGCTGAATGGATGGATGGATGGATGGATGGAAGGCTGAACGGATGGATGTAAGGCTGAATGGATGGATGGATGGAAGGCTGGACGGATGGATGTAAGGCTGAATGGATGGATGGATGGATGGATGGATGGATGGATGGATGGATGGAAGGCTGAACGGATGGATGTAAGGCTGAATGGATAGATGGATGGAAGGCTGAACGGATGGATGTAAGGCTGAATGGATGGATGGATGGATGGATGGATGGATGGAAGGCTGAACGGATGGATGTAAACCTGAATGGATGGATGGATGGAAGGCTGGACGGATGGATGTAAGGCTGAATGGATAGATGGATGGAAGGCTGAACGGATGAATGTAAGGCTGAATGGATGGATGGATGGATGGATGGAAGGCTGGACGGATGGATGTAAGGCTGAATTGATGGATGGAAGGCTGGACGGATGGATGTAAGGCTGAATGGATAGATGGATGGAAGGCTGAACGGATGGATGTAAGGCTGAATGGATGGATTGATGGATGGAAGGCTGGACGGATGGATGTAAGGCTGAATGGATAGATGGATGGATGGATGGATGGAAGGCTGGACGGATAGATGGATGGATGGATGGAAGGCTGGATGGATGAATGTAAGGCTGAATGGATAGATGGATGGAAGGCTGAACTGATGGATGTAAGGCTGAATGGATGGATGGATGGATGGAAGGCTGAACGGATGGATGTAAGGCTGAATGGATGGATGGATGGATGGATGGAAGGCTGAACGGATGGATGTAAGGCTGAATGGATGGATAGATGGATGGATGGAAGGCTGGACGGATGAATGTAAGGCTGAATGGATGGATGGATGGATGGAAGGCTGGATGGAAGGCTGGACGGATGAATGTAAGGCTGAATGGATGGATGGATGGATGGATGGATGGAAGGCTGAACGGATGGATGTAAGGCTGAATGGATGGATGGATGGAAGGCTGAATGTATGGATGGATGGATGGATGGACGGAAGGCTGAACGGATGGATGTAAGGCTGAATGGATAGATGGATGGAAGGCTGAACGGATGGATGTAAGGCTGAATGGATGGATGGATGGATGGATGGATGGAAGGCTGAACGGATGGATGTAAACCTGAATGGATGGATGGATGGAAGGCTGGACGGATGGATGTAAGGCTGAATGGATAGATGGATGGAAGGCTGAACGGATGAATGTAAGGCTGAATGATGGATGGATGGATGGATGGATGGATGGAAGGCTGGACGGATGGATGTAAGGCTGAATTGATGGATGGAAGGCTGGACGGATGGATGTAAGGCTGAATGGATAGATGGATGGAAGGCTGAACGGATGGATGTAAGGCTGAATGGATGGATTGATGGATGGAAGGCTGGACGGATGGATGTAAGGCTGAATGGATAGATGGATGGAAGGCTGAACGGATGGATGTAAGGCTGAATGGATGGATGGATGGATGGAAGGCTGGACGGATGGATGTAAGGCTGAATGGATGGATGGATGGATGGATGGAAGGCTGGACGGATGGATGTAAGGCTGAATGGATGGATGGAAGGCTGGATGGATGCATGGATGGATGGAAGGCTGGATGGAAGGCTGGACGGATGGATGGATGGATGGAAGGCTGGACGGATGGATGTACGGCTGAATGGATGGATGGATGGATGGAAGGCTGGACGGATGGATGTACGGCTGAATGGATGGATGGATGGATGGAAGGCTGGACGGATGGATGTAAGGCTGAATGGATGAATGGATGGATGTAAGGCTGAATGGATGGATGTAAGGCTGAATGGACGGATGGATGGATGGAAGGCTGGACGGATGGATGTAAGGCTGAATGGATGGATGGATGGAAGGCTGGACGGATGGATGTAAGGCTGAATGGACGGATGGATGGATGGAAGGCTGGACGGATGGATGGATGGATGGATGGATGGATAGAAGGCTGGATGGAAGGCTGGACGGATGGATGTACGGCTGAATGGATGGATGGATGGATGGAAGGCTGGACGGATGGATGTAAGGCTGAATGGATGGATGGATGGATGGAAGGCTGGACGGATGGATGGATGGATGGATGGATGGATGGATGGACGGATGGATGGATGGACGGATGGAAGGCTGGACGGATGGATGTAAGGCTGAATGGACGGATGGATGGACGGACGAAAGGCTGGATGGATGGATGAAAGGCTGGATGGATGGATGGATGGATGAATGGACGGATGGATGGATGGACGGATGGACGGATGGATGTAAGGCTGAATGGATGGATGGATGGAAGGCTGGACGGATGGATGTAAGGCTGAATGGATGGATGGATGGATGGATGGATGGATGGAAGGCTGAACGAATGGATGTAAGGCTGAATGGATAGATGGATGGGAGGCTGAACGGATGGATGTAAGGCTGAATGGATGGATGGATAGATGGATGGATGGATGGAAGGCTGAACGGATGGATGTAAGGCTGAATGGATGGATGGATGGAAGGCTGGACGGATGGATGTAAGGCTGAATGGATAGATGGATGGAAGGCTGAACGGATGAATGTAAGGCTGAATGGATGGATGGATGGATGGATGGATGGACGGATGGATGTAAGGCTGAATGGATGGATGGATGGATGGATGGAAGGCTGGACGGATGGATGTAAGGCTGAATGGATAGATGGATGGAAGGCTGAACGGATGGATGTAAGGCTGAATGGATGGATGGATGGATGGAAGGCTGGACGGATGGATGTAAGGCTGAATGGATGGATGGATGGATGGATGGATGTAAGGCTGAATGGATGGATGGTGGATGGAAGGCTGGACGGATGGATGGATGGATGTAAGGCTGAATGGATGGATGGAAGGCTGGATGGATGGATGGATGGATGGATGGAAGGCTGGATGGAAGGCTGGACGGATGGATGGATGGATGGAAGGCTGGACGGATGGATGTACGGCTGAATGGATGGATGGATGGATGGATGGATGGAAGGCTGGACGGATGGATGTACGGCTGAATGGATGGATGGATGGAAGGCTCGACGGATGGATGTAAGGCTGAATGGATGAATGGATGGATGTAAGGCTGAATGGATGGATGTAAGGCTGAATGGACGGATGGATGGATGGAAGGCTGGACGGATGGATGTAAGGCTGAATGGATGGATGCATGGATGGAAGGCTGGACGGATGGATGTAAGTCTGAATGGACGGATGGATGGATGGAAGGCTGGACGGATGGATGGATGGATGGATGGAAGGCTGGATGGAAGGCTGGACGGATGGATGTCCGGCTGAATGGATGGATGGATGGATGGAAGGCTGGACGGATGGATGTAAGGCTGAATGGATGGATGGATGGATGGATGGAAGGCTGGACGGATGGATGTAAGGCTGAATGGACGGATGGATGGATGGAAGGCTGGACGGATGGATGGATGGATGGATGGATGGACGGATGGATGGATGGACGGATGGAAGGCTGGACGGATGGATGTAAGGCTGAATGGACGGATGGATGGACGGACGAAAGGCTGGATGGATGTATGAAAGGCTGGATGGATGGATGGATGAATGGACGGATGGATGGATGGACGGATGGACGGATGGACGGATGGAAGGCTGGACGGAAGGATGTAAGGCTGAATGGACGGATGGAAGGCTGGACGGATGGATGTAAGGCTGAATGGACGGATGGATGGATGGATGGATGGAAGGCTGAACGGATGGATGTAAGGCTGAATGGATGGCTGGATGGAAGGCTGGACGGATGGATGTAAGGCTGAATGGATGGATGGATGGATGGATGGATGGATGGAAGGCTGAACGGATGGATGTAAGGCTGAATGGATAGATGGATGAAAGGCTGAACGGATGGATGTAAGGCTGAATGGATGGATGGATGGATGGATGGATGGAAGGCTGGACGGATGGATGTAAGGCTGAATTGATGGATGGAAGGCTGGACGGATGGATGTAAGGCTGAATGGATAGATGGATGGAAGGCTGAACGGATGGATGTAAGGCTGAATGGATGGATGGATGGATGGAAGGCTGGACGGATGGATGTAAGGCTGAATGGATAGATGGATGGAAGGCTGAACGGATGGATGTAAGGCTGAATGGATGGATGGATGGATGGATGGAAGGCTGGACGGATGGATGTAAGGCTGAATGGATGGATGGATGGATGGAAGGCTGGAAGGATGGATGGATGTAAGGCTGAATGGATGGATGGAAGGCTGGATGGATGGATGGATGGATGGATGGATGGATGGAAGGCTGGATGGAAGGCTGGACGGATGGATGGATGGATGGAAGGCTGGACGGATGGATGTACGGCTGAATGGATGGATGGATGGATGGAAGGCTGGACGGATGGATGTACGGCTGAATGGATGGATGGATGGAAGGCTGGACGGATGGATGTAAGGCTGAATGGATGAATGGATGGATGTAAGGCTGAATGGATGGATGTAAGGCTGAATGGACGGATGGATGGATGGAAGGCTGGACGGATGGATGTAAGGCTGAATGGATGGATGGATGGAAGGCTGGACGGATGGATGTAAGGCTGAATGGACGGATGGATGGATGGAAGGCTGGACGGATGGATGGATGGATGGATGGATGGATGGATGGAAGGCTGGATGGAAGGCTGGACGGATGGATGTACGGCTGAATGGATGGATGGATGGATGGAAGGCTGGACGGATGGATGTAAGGCTGAATGGATGGATGGATGGATGGAAGGCTGGACGGATGGATGGATGGATGGATGGATGGACGGATGGATGGATGGACGGATGGAAGGCTGGACGGATGGATGTAAGGCTGAATGGACGGATGGATGGACGGACGAAAGGCTGGATGGATGGATGAAAGGCTGGATGGATGGATGGATGGATGAATGGACGGATGGATGGATGGACGGATGTATGTAAAGCTGAATGGATGGATGGATGGAAGGCTGGACGGATGGATGTAAGGCTGAATGGATGGATGGATGGATGGAAGGCTGAACGAATGGATGTAAGGCTGAATGGACAGATGGATGGAAGGCTGAACGGATGGATGTAAGGCTGAATGGATGGATGGATAGATGGATGGATGGATGGATGGAAGGCTGAACGGATGGATGTAAGGCTGAATGGATGGATGGATGGAAGGCTGGACGGATGGATGTAAGGCTGAATGGATAGATGGATGGAAGGCTGAACGGATGAATGTAAGGCTGAATGGATGGATGGATGGATGGATGGACGGATGGATGTAAGGCTGAATGGATGGATGGGATGGATGGATGGAAGGCTGGACGGATGGATGTAAGGCTGAATGGATAGATGGATGGAAGGCTGAACGGATGGATGTAAGGCAGAATGGATGGATGGATGGATGGAAGGCTGGACGGATGGATGTAAGGCTGAATGGATAGATGGATGGAAGGCTGAACGGATGGATGTAAGGCTGAATGGATGGATGGATGGATGGATGGATGTAAGGCTGAATGGATGGATGGATGGATGGAAGGCTGGACGGATGGATGGATGTAAGGCTGAATGGATGGATGGAAGGCTGGATGGATGGATGGATGGATGGATGGATGGAAGGCTGGATGGAAGGCTGGACGGATGGATGGATGGATGGAAGGCTGGACGGATGGATGTACGGCTGAATGGATGGATGGATGGATGGAAGGCTGGACGGATGGATGTACGGCTGAATGGATGGATGGAAGGCTCGACGGATGGATGTAAGTCTGAATGGATGAATGGATGGATGTAAGGCTGAATGGACGGATGGATGGATGGAAGGCTGGACGGATGGATGTAAGGCTGAATGGATGGATGGATGGATGGAAGGCTGGACGGATGGATGTAAGGCTGAATGGACGGATGGATGGATGGATGGCTGGACGGATGGATGGATGGATGGATGGATGGATGGATGGATGGATGGAAGGCTGGATGGAAGGCTGGACGGATGGATGTACGGCTGAATGGATGGATGGATGGATGGAAGGCTGGACGGATGGATGTAAGGCTGAATGGATGGATGGATGGATGGATGGATGGAAGGCTGGACGGATGGATGTAAGGCTGAATGGACGGATGGATGGATGGAAGGCTGGACGGATGGATGGATGGGTGGATGGATGGATGGATGGATGGATGGATGGATGGATGGATGGATGGATGGACGGATGGATGGATGGACGGATGGAAGGCTGGACGGATGGATGTAAGGCTGAATGGACGGATGGATGGACGGACGAAAGGCTGGATGGATGGATGAAAGGCTGGATGGATGGATGGATGGATGAATGGACGGATGGATGGATGGACGGATGGACGGATGGACGGATGGAAGGCTGGACGGATGGATGTAAGGCTGAATGGACGGATGGAAGGCTGGACGGATGGATGTAAGGCTGAATGGACGGATGGATGGACGGATGGAAGGCTGGACGGATGGATGTAAGGCTGAATGGACGGATGGATGGACGGATGAAAGGCTGGATGGATGATGGATGGATGGATGGACGGATGGATGGATGGACGGATGGACGGATGGATGGATGGAAGACTGGATGGATGGATGGATGGTTGGATGGATGGATGGACGGATGGATGGATGGATGGATATTAAGCAATAAAGGTTATTTTATCATCTTCAGGACGCTTGTCCTCTAGAGAGCAATGTAATCACCAGAGCCAGCATTAAAGAATCCATGTCTCTGGCCAGATTTCCCACTTCTGTTGTTAATTTCAAGGTCTCTTTGATGTCTTCAAACTATCTTCTTGGTCTGCCTATGTCTCGATTTTCGGGAACTCGGCCTTCCACTATTATTATTTTTTTTTAATAGTAATTTGTGAATTTTGATGTGGCCATAATTTACGAGGTTCCACTATAAAATGGCGTTGAAACGCTTTTTCGTTTCAATGGTTAGGTATTTTAACGTGTCTTTTAGCTTTATTTGTCTTTTTCATTATCAAGTAGTCTTAGCGGACTTCAGATTGGGTTGCCATTCAGAATGGTTTTACAGAAGAATGTTGAGAATACCATGGATAGCTAAGAAGAGTAATGAAAACGTTCTGAAAGAGGCCAAAGCAAAAAGAGAGCTAATTTCCAAAATTAGGAAGAAACAATCATCATCTTTTGGCCATGTCATGAGAAGAGAACAACTGGAATATATTGTGACAACTAGGAAAATTGAGGGACGGAGAGATAGAGGGAAGCAAAGAGAAAACATACCAGACAGCTTAAGAGAATGGCTTGGCAGAAGGTCAACAACAGAAATGATAAATAGCTGTCGAGATCGAAAAGTGTGAAGTGACATGATCACCTATGCCAGCAGGCTTGGTACTTGATAATGATGATGATAATCATGATGATGGTGATAATTTTCGACTAGACATCCACCCCCCCCCCCCACACACACACCTACCTCCCACCCCATCCCAACCCCCACACACGTTCCTCCAACCCCTCCCCTCCCCTCCCCACCCCACACACACACACCCCTACCTCCCACCCCATCCCAACCCCCACACACGTTCCTCCCACCCCTCCCCTTCCCTCCCCACCCCCACACACACACACCTTCCTCCCACCCCATCCCACCCACCACACACACACACCTTCATCCCACCCCTCCCACCCACCACACACACACCTTCCTCCTACCCCCTTTCAACCCCCACACCTTCCTCCCACACCTCCCTACCACACACACACAAACAAACACCTTCTTTCCACCCCTTCCCACACCCCCACACACACCTTCCTCCCACCCCACACACACACACCTTTCTTCCACCTCCTCCCCACCCCCGACACACAAACACCGCCCTCCCACCCCTCCCCACCCCCACACACCTTCCTCCCACAACTCCCCACCCACCACACACAGACCTTCCTCCTACCCCCTTCCAACCTATCACACACCTTCCTCCCACCCCTCCCCCACACACACACATAAACAAACACCTTCCTTCCACCCCCCCTCCCCACACCCCACACACACCTTCCTCCAACCACACACACACACACACCTTCCTCCAACCACACACACACACACATCTTCCTCCCACCCCCTCCCCACCCACCACACACCTTCCTCCCACCCTCACCCCCACCCACCAACCACACACACCTTCCTCCCACCCCACACTCCTTACTCCTTAATCCCACCCCTCACCCCCACACACAACTTCCTCACACCCCTCCCCACCCCCACACACATCTTCCTCCCACCCCTCCCCACACCCACACACACCTTCCTCCCACATCATCCCCACCCCACACACACCTTTTCCCCACCCCATACACACACAAACACCTTCCTCCCACCCATCCCCCGCACACACACACACATTCCTCCCACCCCCACACACACACACCTTCCTCCCACCCCCTCCACCCCCACACACCTTCCTCCCACCCCCTCCCCACCCACACACACACTCCTTCCTCCCACCCCCTCCCCACCCACACACACACTCCTTCCTCCCACAGCCTCCCCACCCCCACAAAAAAACGTTCTTGTTGTGATAGAAATAAATTAAAGTTAAAAAAAATAGACTGAAGAGAAAAAAAAAGGAAGAAAAAACACCCTCCGTCCCTTACGTCTTAGTCGCAAGCCCACGCTCCCACGTGGTTCGTAATTGTTTTATACTTCTGCTTCAATTACACAGGACATGTCTGAAACAGTCGCAAATAGACTCGTGTCTTTCGCCAGGTCATAACGACAGCAGACAGTTCAACTGACTTCCTGTTACGGAATGGCAGTTTAGATTTAAAAGAAAGCCTCCAATTGGTGAAGTTATGCTGACTCAAGGAAGTTCAACATTTGTTTGAGCTTATTGTCCCTTTTATAATCGGATTATTTTCTCTGAAATAATATCTTATCACCACCTTTTTATTACATGAACTTATATTTAGAGATCAATTTGTTCAATTTTTACCGCTCTTTTAATTTCATCAACTTAACACCATGATGACGTTGGTTCTATCAACTTAACACTAGCATGACGTTGGTTCTATCAACTTAACACTAGCATGACGTTAGTTCTATCAACTTAATTAACATCACTAATTCCTTGGTTCCATTAACTTATCTTTATCACTTCCTTGGTTCCATCAAACTTATCATTATCACTTCCTTGGTTCCATCAAACTTATCTTTATCATTTCCTTGGTTCCATCAAACTTATCTTTATCATTTCCTTGGTTCAATCAAACTTATCTTCATCACTTCCTTGGTTCCATCAAACTTATCATTATCACTTCCTTGGTTCCATCAACTTATCTTTATCACTTTCTTGGTTCCATCAAACTTATCTTTATCACTTCCTTGGTTCCATCAAACTTATCTTTATCACTTCCTTGGTTCCATCAACTTATCTTTATCACTTTCTTGGTTCCATCAACTTATCTTTATCACTTTCTTGGTTCCATCAAACTTATCTTTATCACTTCCTTGGTTCCATCAACTTATCTTTATCACTTCCTTGGTTCCATCAAACTTATCTTGATCACTTCCTTGGTTCCATCAAACTTATCTTGATCACTTCCTTGGTTCCATCAACTTATCTTGATCACTTCCTTGGTTCCATCAACTTATCTTTATCACTTCCTTGGTTCCATCAACTTATCTTTATCACTTCCTTGGTTCCATCAAACTTATCTTGATCACTTCCTTGGTTCCATCAAACTTATCTTTATCACTTCCTTGGTTCCATCAAATTTATCTTCATCACTTCCTTGGTTCCATCAAACTTATCTTCATCACTTCCTTGGTTCCATCAAACTTATCTTTATCACTTCCTTGGTTCCATCAAATTTATCTTTATCACTTCCTTGGTTCGATCAACCTATCCTCACTGCTCACTTGGTTCCATCAACCTATCATCACTGCTCAATTGGTTCCATCAACCTATCATCACTGCTCAATTGGTTCCATCAACCTATCCTCACTGCTCACTTGGTTCCATCAACCTATCCTCACTGCTCACTTGGTTCCATCAACCTATCCTCACTGCTCATTTGGTTCCATCAACCTATCATCACTGCTCATTTGGTTCCATCAACCTATCCTCACTGTTCACTTGGTTCCATCAACCTATCCTCACTGCTCACTTGGTTCCATCAACCTATCCTCACTGCTCACTTGGCTCCATCAACCTATCCTCACTGCTCACTTGGTTCCATCAACCTATCCTCACTGCTCACTTGGTTCCATCAACCTATCCTCACTGTTCATTTGGTTCCATCAACCTATCCTCACTGTTCATTTGGTTCCATCAACCTATCCTCACTGTTCATTTGGTTCCATCAACCTATCATCACTGCTCACTTGGTTCCATCAACCTATCCTCACTGCTCTCTTGGTTCCATCAACCTATCATCACTGCTCACTTGGTTCCATCAACCTATCCTCACTGCTCACTTGGTTCCATCAACCTATCCTCACTGTTCATTTGGTTCCATCAACCTATCCTCACTGTTCACTTGGTTCCATCAACCTATTCTCACTGCTCTCTTGGTTCCATCAACCTATCCTCACTGCTCACTTGGTTCCATCAACCTATCCTCACTGCTCTCTTGGTTCCATCAACCTATCCTCACTGCTCACTTGGTTCCATCAACCTATCCTCACTGCTCACTTGGTACCATCAACCTATCCTCACTGCTCTCTTGGTTCCATCAACCTATCCTCACTGCTCTCTTGGTTCCATCAACCTATCCTCACTGCTCTCTTGGTTCCATCAACCTATCCTCACTGCTCTCTTGGTACCATCAACCTATCCTCACTGCTCTCTTGGTTCCATCAACCTATCCTCACTGCTCACTTGGTTCCATCAACCTATCATCACTGCTCACTTGGTTCCATCAACCTATCATCACTGCTCTCTTGGTTCCATCAACCTATCCTCACTGTTCATTTGGTTCCATCAACCTATCCTCACTGTTCATTTGGTTCCATCAACCTATCCTCACTGTTCACTTGGTTCCATCAACCTATCCTCACTGCTCTCTTGGTTCCATCAACCTATCCTCACTGCTCACTTGGTTCCATCAACCTATCCTCACTGCTCTCTTGGTTCCATCAACCTATTCTCACTGCTCTCTTGGTTCTATCAACCTATTCTCACTGCTCTCTTGGTTCCATCAACCTATCCTCACTGCTCTCTTGGTTCCATCAACCTATTCTCACTGCTCTCTTGGTTCTATCAAATTATCCTCACTGCTCTCTTGGTTCCATCAACCTATTCTCACTGCTCTCTTGGTTCCATCAACCTATTCTCACTGCTCACTTGGTACCATCAACCTATCCTCACTGCTCTCTTGGTTCCATCAACATATCGTCACTGTTCTCTTGGTTCCACTAACCTATCCTCACTGTTCTCTTGGTTCCATCAACCTATCCTCACTGCTCACTTGGTTCCATCAACCTATCCTCACTGCTCTCTTGGTTCCATCAACCTATCCTCACTGCTCTCTTGGTTCCATCAACCTATCCTCACTGCTCACTTGGTTCCATCAACCTATTCTCACTGCTCACTTGGTACCATCAACCTATCCTCACTGCTCTCTTGGTTCCATCAAACTATCCTCACTGCTCTCTTGGTTCCATCAATTTATTTTCATGACACTCTTTATTCCAATAACTCATTCTCACCGTTCCAGTGGTTCTTTCAACTGACACCATACCCTCGCTTTATAAACTAACCCTCGTCATCTCTTCGCTTCATACTCATTATTCATCTGATCTCTTGTCTTCAAAAATTGATACTAACACAATCCCTGGCTGCCTAGAGGATTGGAGTATTGCTGACCACGTTAAACATGTGTCAATGATTAAAAAGGAATAGAAACACATGACAGAGCTTATCCATTTTCTTTCTATGTTGTTAGACACAATTATCTCATAGATTTATCATTTTCTCTGTTGTTAGACACAATTATCTCATAGATTTATCATCTTTCTCTGTTGTTAGACACAATTATCTCATAGATTTATCATCTTTCTCTGTTGTTAGACACAATTATCTCATAGATTTATCATCTTTCTCTGTTGTTAGACACAATTATCTCATAGATTTATCATCTTTCTCTGTTGTTAGACACAATTATCTCATAGATTTATCATCTTTCTCTGTTGTTAGACACAATTATCTCATAGATTTATCATCTTTCTCTGTTGTTAGACACAATTATCTCATAGATTTATCATCTTTCTCTGCTGTAATCATCATCATCAAGTACCGTGCCTGCTGGCGTAGGTGATCATGCCTCTACACAACTTTCGATCTCGACAGCTATTTATCATTTCTGTTGTTGACCTTCTGCCAAGCTATTCTGTTAAGCTGTCTGTTAACCTTTTTCTTTGCTTCCCTCTATCTCTTCATCCCTCAATTTTTTGTTTTCACAATATATTTCAGCTGTTCCCTTCTCATTACATGGCCAAAAAATGATAATTGTTTCTTTCTAATATTGGATATTAGCTCTCTTTTTGCTTTGGCCTCTTTCAGAACGTTTTCATTAGTCTTCATAGCTTTCTATGGTATTCTCAACCTTCTTCTGCAAAACCACATTTCTACAGCCTCCAGCGATTTTCTTGTCTGTTGTCCCATTGTCCATGATTGACATCCATCTTATTGTCAAAAATGTATTGCACAGTATCTTTCTCATTTTTTGGAAAGCTGCTTTTGCCTGATCCATTCTACATCTCACCTCTGTTTACATCTACCATCTTAGGTTAACATTGTTCCCAGATATTTAAATTCATTTACCTGTTCTAATATTGTTCCACTCGTCTTTATTGTGTACTGCGGTGATGTCTTTTTCTTTGTTGTTACCATTACTTCTGTCTTTTTGCTATTAAAACATAGTCCTTTATGTTTGCTCTCTTTCACTATAATGTCTAACATTTCTTGTAACTATGCTGTAAAAATGGAGTCGCGATAGCTCAGTGGTTAGTGAACTGGACTACAAAGGACAAGAGGTATGGTTCGATTCCAACCGACAGTTTCGGTGTTCACCCAGTCTTTAGTGAGTACCGGTTTTTTTTTCTGGGAAAGTAAAGCGGCACGGGCTTAATACCGACCACATTACCCCAAAAATCATGTGCTGAAGGTCTGTAAAATGTATGGTCACTAACACTATATTCCCTATACACCACTTGGCGTGACTGGGCTCTTTACTTTTCTTTTAATGCTGTAACAATGTAAATCATGTTTCATCCACTCATAAACAACTTCACATAATTTGTTTCAACTTCTCCTGGTGGTTTCAATTCATGTTCTCCTTCGAATGGTCCCATGAACACATTATGGTAGCCCCCTTCATTACTTGTCCCGATTTGAACGGTAACCATGGGCTGATCACCAGTGCCTAACATTGTTACGACTCCAACGGTCCATTCACTTTTTTTAATGACTGCAGCGGTCCATTCACTTTTTTTAATGACTGCAGCGGTCCATTCACTTTTTTTAATGACTGCAGCGGTCCATTCACTTTTTTTAATGACTGCAGCGGTCCATTCACTTTTTTTAATGACTGCAGCGGTCCATTCACTTTTTTTAATGACTGCAGCGGTCCATTCACTTTTTTTAATGACTGCAGCGGTCCATTCACTTTTTTTAATGACTGCAGCGGTCCATTCACTTTTTTTAATGACTGCAGCGGTCCATTCACTTTTTTTAATGACTGCAGCGGTCCATTCACTTTTTTTTAATGACTGCAGCGGTCCATTCACTTTTTTTAATGACTGCAGCGGCCCATTCACTTTTTTAAATGACTCCAACGGTCCATTAACTTTTTATGACTCCCAACGGTCCATTAATCTTTTTATAACTCCAACGGTCCATTAATTTCTTTATAACTCCAATGGTCCATTAACGTTTATATGACTCCGACGGTTCATTAACTTTTTTATGACTCCAATGGTCCATTAACTTTTATATGACACCAATGATTCATTAACCTTTTTATGACTCCCAAAGTTCATTTAGTTCATTATTACGACGCTAACCGTCAATTAGCTTTTTTATGACTCCAAACGGTTCATTAATATTTGTATGACTCCCAAAGTGGTATTTAGTTCATTATTACGACTCCAGCTATGAACAAACTCATTACATCAGAAACTTGTCATAACCTCATTATTATGACACCCCCCCCCCCCCCCCCCCCAAAGTTTCATAAACTCATTTTTGCGATTACATCGTGTTCCTTTTACTTCAAAATTCAAGTCATTTGATCTTGCCAACTGGACCCTTTGTCATATTCCATGATGGAAGGGTTAGTAACAACGTCATGACACGAGATGAGCTGGTCGCATAGTCAATACTCGTATAAAGGTCAAGGTAAAGTACGAGACTTGAACCCGCGTCTTAGCCCGCGAGTTTACACCCATATGTGTTCGGCCGCCTATCCAGAAAAGTACGGAGATTTCTGTATAGTGTCGCCTCAAGCATCGAAACTCAGATGCGAAGCGACATTCTTCACCTTCCCAGGGTAATACCCTGATACCCATTTCTGCCAACGGCTGGGTCGACCGTGGGGGTATTTTTTTTCCAACCACGAGTACAATACACACTGCTCCCAGCGGGAATCGAACACGGGTTGTCCGAACGTCGGTAGTCCAGTCGGGTGGTTTTCCCAACTATGCTACCGAGGCCCCCAACTAGGCTACCGAGGCCCCCCCCAACTAGGCTACCGAGGCCCCCAACTAGGCTACCGAGCCCCCAACTAGGCTACCGAGGCCCCCAACTAGGCTACCGAGGCCCCAACTAGGCTACCGAGGCCCCCAACTAGGCTACCGAGGCCCCCAACCAGGCTACCGAGGCCCCCAACCAGGCTACCGAGGCCCCCAACTAGGCTACCGAGGCCCCCAACTAGGCTACCGAGGCCCCCAACTAGGCTACCGAGGCCCCCAACCAGGCTACCGAGGCCCCCAACTAGGCTACCGAGGCCCCCAACTAGGCTACCGAGGCCCCCAACTAGGCTACCGAGGCCCCCAACCAGGCTACCGAGGCCCCCAACTAGGCTACCGAGGCCCCCAACTAGGCTACCGAGGCCCCCAACTAGGCTACCGAGGCCCCCAACTAGGCTACCGAGCCCCCAACTAGGCTACCGAGGCCCCCAACTAGGCTACCGAGGCCCCCAACTAGGCTACCGAGGCCCCCAACTAGGCTACCCAGGCCCCCAACTAGGCTACCCAGGCCCCCGATACTCGTATGTACCAGTGCGCCCTCATTCTCCCCCCCCCCCCCTAAACCTGCGTCGTGGCTGACACACTCCATCTTCGGTAGTCTGGATCTTGGTTTGACGTAGGATTATGGTTAAGGAAGGCAGTTGCAGTCTCCATCATAGCAGCTACAGCACACGCCAAAAGACATAAGGCCAAGCGGCACTGAAAGTGAACGCCGCTTAATTGTCCTTTGTCATACGATATCATCATTTATCGTAAGCAATTGGAATATTGAAACACGATACGGATGAAACACACAGCTCACGGTGTGCACAGAGCAGAAACTCAGTAGCTCCGACAACAAGCCGGACTTGAAATATGAGGAAACTGCAACCAGGAACACTTTTCAGACTGAGCCTCAATGTTTTTGCCGCCTATCCGCCATATTGAACGTAAGTCATGGAGGCAAAGAAGAGAAATGGAAATGTCGGTTCCACCCAAGCTAGGTCACAGCAAAGAGAATGGGAACAAACCTCTTCTCTCATATTGGAACGCTAGGACAATTACAAATATCATCAAATAAGTGTCGTCTCCGCATCGAAGGTTGGCTACCAAGGAGCGCTATTCTGCTCTTGCTCTGATAGTGCTCTTGCATTGATAGTGCAGGTTGTCATAGGCTGACTTGTCCATCTTTTGATGTTACTCGTTCATGTTAGTCTTGGTCTGCCTATGCCTCTCTTACCTTGTATTTTCTCTACCAAGATTACTTTTAGTAGGCTGTTGTATCTTTTAATATACCGCAAAAATCTCATTTGTCTTGTTTGAATTGTGTTTAGTAGTTCTCTTTTCATATTTAGTTGTTTTAAGACTTCATCAGTTTTATTTTCTTTCCATCCAATTCTACCTATTATTCTATATATCATAATTTCAAAGGCTTCAATTTTCAGTTCTGTTTTCTTGTCTAATGCCCACGTTTCTGCACCACACAGGAATATTGAGAAGATGTAACATTTTGCTATTCTTAGTTTTAGCCCTGGTGTTATTTGTTTTGATGTTAGTATATTTTTCATGATATTAAAATTCCTATCTTTTTCCTATTTCTTCTTATTCCCATTCCTATTCTTTTGTTTATTTCAGTTTTACTATTTCCATCACTGATCATAGCATGTCCAGTAGTTGTAGTTCTGAACTGTCTCCAGGTCTATTCCTTCAACTTTGATATCCAGGACAATTTTTGATGTTAAAAAATGGCTAACCGGACACCAGTTGAACAATTAAAAGGCACGGCATATCCTGTGAACTCCGGACCTTAGTAACCCTAAACAAAGCTGGGACTCCATGTCTTTACATCAATATCCCATTTATGGGATCTGCTGACTGGACTTATAGAACCGGAGAATGAAGGTCGCTTTTACAGTGCAGTCGCCACGAAGCGTTTGGGTCTGAGCTTTTACCCCCCCCCCCCACCATAAAAAAAAATGTTGACTTTGCTGGGATTTGAACCCGCGATCTCATGACATGGAGCTCGAAAAGTTACCTACTTGGCCACCTGTTGTCCCTGCTGTGTGTAATTACTAATATATTGGGAAGATCTTGTTTTTTATCTACTAGGAGTAAACTGGTCTATTGTGCACAAGAGGTCGTATGAGGTCAGCTGACTTCTAGGTTAACCCAGCGTTTACTGGCTACAGGAGATCTTCTTTCTTGGCGGTAAAAACATTCTGGTGTCATCATCATCATCAAGTATCGGGCCTGCTGGCGTAGGTGATCATGTCTCTCCATACCTCTCGATCTCGACAGTTATTGATCATTTCTGTTGTTGACCTTCTGCCAAGCCATTCTCTTAAGCTGTCTGGTATTTTTTCTCTTTACTTCCCTCTATCTCTTCGTCCCTCAATTTTCCCAGTTGTTACAATATATTCCAGCTGTTCTCTTCTCGTTACGTGACCAAAAAATGATGATTGTTTCTTCCTAATATTGGAAATTAGCTCTCTTTTTGCTTTGGCCTCTTTCATAATGTTTTCATTACTCTTCTTAGCTGTCCATGGTATTCTCAACATTCTTATGTAAAACCACATTTCTACAGACTCCAGTGATTTTTTTGCCTGTTGTCCTATTGTCCATGATTCACATCCATAGGTTAAGACTGGCTCTACATAACATTTAAGAACTCTTTTTCTTGTTTCTTTTGTCAAAAATGGATTGCATACTATCTTCCTCATTTTTTTGGAAATCTACTTTTGCCTGAGCCATTCTGCATCTCACCTCTGTTGTACATCTTCCGTCTGAGGTTAACAAAGTTCCCAAATATTTAAATTCATATTTGAGTAGAGGTTACCCTATACATTACTTTCTTCCATTATGATGTTGGTCTTATGGTTGTTGCCTACATTTTTGAGAGGCACAATCTGTTCAAACTCAGACTATGTTTTCTCGGTCATATTAGACCGCAACTGCTATTAAAGTAGACAATCTGTCACTCCCGGTGACAGGTGCTCACGTAACGTTTTAACAATCTGTCACTCCCGGTGACAGGTGCTCACGTAACGTTTTAACAATCTGTCACTCCCGGTGACAGGTGCTCACGTAACTTTTTAACAATCTGTCACTCCCGGTGACAGGTGCTCACGCAACGTTTTAACAATCTGTCACTCCCGGTGACAGGTGCTCACGTAACGTTTTAACAATCTGTCACTCCCGGTGACAGGTGCTCACGCAACGTTTTAACAATCTGTCACTCCCGGTGACAGGTGCTCACGTAACGTTTTAACAATCTGTCACTCCCGGTGACAGGTGCTCACGTAATGTTTTAACAATCTGTCACTCCCGGTGACAGGTGCTCACGTAACGTTTTAACAATCTGTCACTCCCGGTGACAGGTGCTCACGTAACTTTTTAACAATCTGTCACTCCCGGTGACAGGTGCTCACGTAACGTTTTAACAATCTGTCACTCCCGGTGACAGGTGCTCACGTAACGTTTTAACAATCTGTCACTCCCAGTGGCCGCCGTCATTGTTTCAATAAAAATAGCCGTTTTTTTTTCTATTTAAATTAATCCGTATTTTAAAATTCACTAGCCATTACCGCTTGCTAGTCCTAGAAAGTATGATGCCGTGTTCTATAATCTTTCACGTTTTATTTTTGCGAAAATGAACTGAAATGGCCCATATATGACCGTTTTGTGTCGATCTGTGTACATTTTATAAGTGTCCTTTATCAAATCACGTAATGTAAGATTTGTAATGTTTTATCTACGTTATTTGCCCTATGTGAATGGACGAATGACTCTGAATCCACCTGGATTCTCTTTGTCTAAGGGCACAATTTAAAAATTAAATGGATTTTCAATTTTATGATCGAAGGAATTTAGTTTTAGCGATCAGTGAAACAATTTTGTGAATTTAGTTTTAGCGATCGGTGAAACAATTTTGTGAATTTATTTGTTTTCAAATTAAAAAAAAAACCCTTTCTCTGTAAATGGTAATCAATATGTTGTCAGTGGTTTACAATGATTGGAATTAATATTAAAATTTGTAAAATTTGTTTGGATAGACTATGAAAGATAAGTTGATTTCTATGTTACTTTTGATTAGAAATATTTTAGTGGAAATTTCGTTTGTATTTTGTGGGGTTATTTTGTTTATTTACTCATAATATCACATTTTTAATGTCATTTGTCTTATACAAACAGATCATAATATTACACATGAATGGAGCAGCGCTTCCTGAACATTTTGATATATGATACTTGGGGAATTGATTGGCATCGAGACAGAGAGGTTGTGGGTTCAAATCTCGGCTGCGCCAGTTAAGATCTTTATTTATGAGGCGGCAACCACCCCTGGTCTCAGCAGCGAGACCCGGCTTGAAACGTCAATTACTCATGGACGGAAAAAATATGAGTACCTCCGAAGACGGAGTTATCTGCCTGCGCGGCGAGGGACCCACGTGCACACGGCTGCCAGGGGGAAAAAAACTGATTTAGACGCAAAATTCAGTTCCTAGTCTATAGGGACTTCTTCAGAGGTCAAAGCTGGCGAACGCAAAAAAAAAAAAATTATGGTACTTGACCAAGCAATGATAAACAGCAGATATATATCGCTACTTGTGATCAAGCAATGATAAACAGCAGATATATATCGCTACTTGTGATCAAGCAATGATAAACAGCAGATATATATCGCTACTTGTGATCAAGCAATGATAAACAGCAGATATATATCGCTAAATGTCTTGAAATGTGTAAAAGATTGCGCTGAAATATAGGTGTGTCCAAACGTGACCAGCTATGCGCCTACTAGGGGTTAACACATTGGAGTGAAAACTACATTTTTGTCAATGTAGTTCAGTAAAATATATAGTTTTAACAATTGTACGTCTCGCTACGTTAAATTTAATCGTTAAAGCTCTAAGATAAATAAGCACTGACCACATTCTGGGACAGTGTTTAAACCTGGACCATATTCTAGCGTAGTATTCAAAACTGGACCGTATTCTAGCGTAGTATTTAAATCTGAACTATATTCTAGCGTAGCATTTAAATCTGGACCATATTCTAGCGTAGCATTTAAATCTGGACCGTATTCTAGCGTAGTATTTAAACCTGGACCATATTCTAGCGTAGCATTTAAATCTGGACCGTATTCTAGCGTAGTATTTTTTGACCATATTCTAGTGTAGTATTTAAATCTGGACCATATTGTAAGCGTAGTATTTCATTTTGGACCATATTCTAGCGTAGCATTTAAATCTGGACCATATTCTAGCGTAGCATTTAAATCTGGACCATATTCTAGCGTAGTATTTTTTGGATCATATTCTAGCGTTGTATATAAATCTGGACCACATTCTAGCGTAGTATTTAAATCTTGACCCCATTCTAGCGTAGCATTTAAATCTGGACCATATTCTAGCGTAGTATTTAAATCTTGACCCCATTCTAGCGTAGTATTTGAATCTGGAAAATATTCTAGCGTAGTATTTGAATTTGGACCATATTCTAGCGTAGTATTTAATTCTAGAACATATTCTTGCGTAGTATTTGAATTGAAGAGAGGATAGGATATGATAGGGCAGGACAGGATAGGACAGGACAGAAGATGAGATAAGATTATAGGATATGACAGGATAGGAATGGACAGGACAGAAGAAGAGAGGAGATGATAGGATAGAACAGGACAGGATAGGATAGGATAGGATAGGACAGGACAGGACATGACAGGACAGGACAGGACAGGACAGGATAGGATAGGATAGGACAGGATAGGATAGGACAGGACAGGACAGGGCAGGATAGGACAGGATAGGATAGGATAGGACAGGACAGGATAGGATAGGCTAGGATAGTAGAGGAAAGCATAAGAAAAGAGAGGAGAGAAGAAGACAGGATATGATAGGATAGGATAGGAGAAACTACTATTCGTGCTGTTTCGTCCTAAATGTTTGTCTGCAACGCAAGTATTCAGCTCTATCCTATCTTACTTGTTGGGTTGATACTTGTCTTAACAGGAAAAAATACAGATTCACTATGTATTTCCGAGCTGTGATCACAACCTTATGCTATAGTCATGAGAACACCTGCGCGAAAGAAATTGCCTACGAAGCTAATTTTTAGTTAGCTGAGTGGCAGTATTCCCTAGCGTTTGGCTTTTCGTGGCAAGGCGCTGTGCCACTGAGTACTGGTTCGATCCTGCTTTAGTCCATACATTGTTGCTTGTTTTTTTCTATTGTTGATTATTTGTCATTTTTTCCGAGTGCTGTAAACATACATCTTCCTCTGAATTGATTCGCTGATTATCGCCTCGGAAGTTTCCCTCTATAATAATATTCATTTATTATTATTTGGTCTCCATAGGAGAGGATAGGTTAGGACAGGATATGATAGTATAGGATAGGATAGGATAGGATAGGACAGGAGAGGACAGGAGAGGATAGGATAGGATAGGATAGGACAGGAGAGGATAGGATAGGACAGGATAGGATAGGATAGGACAGGAGAGGATAGGATTGGACAGGATATGATAGTATAGGATAGGATAGGACAGGACAGAGAGGACAGGAGAGGATAGGATAGGATAGGATAGGACAGGAGAGGATAGGATAGGACAGGATAGGATAGGATAGGACAGGAGAGGATAGGATTGGACAGGATATGATAGTATAGGATAGGATAGGATAGGATAGGAGAGGACAGGAGAGGAGAGGATAGGATAGGATAGGATAGGACAGGACAGGACAGGAGAGGATAGGATAGGACAGGATAGGATAGGATAGGATAGGACAGGAGAGGATAGGGTAGGACAGGATAGGACAGGTTAGTGGGGTATCAAACAATTGAACATGTATACCACGCAGATAGCCAGAAGGTGTGCATTAGTAGACACAGTTTTTATTTACCTCCATCTTGGACAAATGGATTATTATTATCTTTTTCATGTAAAAATATTCTTTGAAGTTCAAAAATACAATCAAAATAAGTATAATCTCAAACATTTTTTATTAATTAAGTAGACAAATCAAAAAGGAGATTGTAATGACAATGTGAATGAGACAAGAAGTTAGCACATGTAATATTTCGTCATTATAATAAAATTTAGTTGAAGTGTTAGGCACTTGTCAGTAGCGATGGCTAAGTAGAGATTTGATGTCTCAAACTGCCACGAATTATATATATATGCACATATAGTCATATTTAAACATTAATCTATAGTTAACTGTGATTAAGAAAACACAGCGCTTTATCTGCGCAACATTTCTGTATGGTGCAGAAACAAGGACACTAAATAAGAGAAGTATAAGGAAATGGAAGTCCTTGAAATGTAAATGTATAGAAGAATATGTAGAATTGGATGGACAGAGAAGAGAACAAACAATGAAGTTTTGAAAGAGCTGAATATGTAGAAAGAACTATGTAATTCATTTCTATATAAGACGAAATGTAAGGACACATCTTTCGACATTTGGAACCGTGGTCGACCCATAGGGCATAGACTCAGATATTCTTTCCCTGTTTGTAAATGTTCTTTCTAGCGGTCTCAATCCTTGCAAAGATCTTTTATCAAATCTCGCAATTTGTCTCTGTTCTGGTGCAAGCATCTCGATCTCATTGAGGGAGCCGATTCCTGTTGCCTTTGATTCTCTTATCAATGTTCTTCTCAGTGTCTCTCTGGATCGGCCTCATTTCCTCCTACCTGTTGTTTCCCACATGAGGGCTTGCTTTGCTATTCGGTTATTATCTCTTCTCATCACATGTCCAACGTATGACCATCGTCTTTTCTTTATTACTGAAGATATTAGTGGTTGATTGGCGATTTCTCTAATTTTCTCGTTTGTTATGAATTCGGCTCACGCTATACCAAGTATTTTCCTTAGACATTTATTTTCGAATGCGTTCAACTTTGTTTCTATGTTTCCTGTTGTTTTCCAGCTCTTGCATGCTACTGTAAGGGTTGATATTATGTTTGATTTGAATAGTCTAAGTTTTGTGTTTGTGCTGATGAGTTTTGATTTCCACAACTTTTCAAGGCTTCTGAAAGACATTGCTGCTTTAGCTATTCTGATTCTAATTTCTTTGCTCATATCCCCTTCTCGATCAATGTGACTTTCAAGATAGATAAAGTGATTGATCTCTTCTACTGTTTTGTTTTCCATGTATATTTTGTTATCTGTGGGAACCAAGCTTTTCACGACTTTAGTCAACTCATGATTAATCTCAAGCTCTATTTGGGCACACACACACACACACACACACACACACAATAATCTCAAGCTCTATTTGGGCACACACACACACACACACAATAATCTAAAGCTCTATTTGGGCACACACACACACACACACACACAATAATCTCAAGCTCTATTTGGGCACACACACACACACAATAATCTCAAGCTCTATTTGGGCACACACACACACAATAATCTCAAGCTCTATTTGGGCACACACACACACACACACACACACACACGCACGCACGCACGCACGCACACACACACACACACACACACAATAATCTCAAGCTCTATTTGGGCACACACACATACACACAGACACAATAATCTCAAGCTCTATTTGGGCACACACACACAGACACAATTAACTGTTGAGCATCTTCTCGTGTTTAGGGGATGAGCATAAGGCACAGGATGTGAAGACAAAGACTAACGAGCAACATCATGCGATGGAAAGAAGATCATCTGGCAGCTTGTGTCATCAAGGCAGGAGACAGTGTGATCCATGATAGCCAACCACGAATGCAGAGATAGCAAAAGATGATCATAAATATACAAAATGGACTTTCGCTAATATTTATATAATGAATTCATCGGCAACACGAACATATCAGACAGTTCAAAGGGGTTAACTAAAGTGCTAAAGAGGTTTTTCTATTTCAGAGAATATTAGAGTCAAAGAGTTCAACGGACTAACAATGAATAGGTCAGTAATTCCAAAAAAAAAAACTGTCAAAATGATTAATGTGCTCAACAAACCATCACAAATGTCGAGGATTTTAACAAAAAGGTTAATCATTTCAACAGTCAGTCATAGAGGTTAATAATTTCAACAGTCAGTCATAAAGGTTAATAAATTCAACAGTCAGTCATAGAGGTTAATAATTTCAACAGTCAGTCATAAAGGTGAATATTTCAACAGTCAGTCATAAAGGTGAATAATTTCAACAGTCAGTCATAAAGGTGAATAATTTCAACAGTCAGTCATAAAGGTTAATAATTTCAACAGTCAGTCATAGAGGTTAATAGTTTCAACAGTCAGTCATAGAGGTTAATAATTTCAAGTCAGTCATTGAGGTTAATAGTTTCAACAGTCAGTCATAGAGGTTAATAATTTCAACAGTCAGTCATAAAGGTGAATAATTTCAACAGTCAGTCATAAAGGTTAATAATTTCAACAGTCAGTCATAGAGGTTAATAGTTTCAACAGTCAGTCATAGAGGTTAATAATTTCAACAGTCAGTCATTGAGGTTAATAGTTTCAACAGTCAGTCATAGAGGTTAATAATTTCATCAGTCAGTCATAGAGGTTAATAATTTCAACAGTCAGTCATTGAGGTTCATGATTTCAACAGTCAGTCATTGAGGTTCACGATTTCAACAGTCAGTCATAAAGGTTAATAATTTCAACAGTCAGTCATAGAGGTTAATAATTTCAACAGCCAGTTATAGAGGTTACTAGTTTCAACAGTCAGTCATAGAAGTTAATAATTTCAACAGTCAGTCATTGAGGTTCATGATTTCAACAGTCAGTCATTGAGGTTCATGATTTCAACAGTCAGTCATAAAGGTTAATAATTTCAACAGTCAGTCATAGAGGTTAATAATTTCAACAGCCAGTTATAGAGGTTAATAGTTTCAACAGTCAGTCATTGAGGTTAATAATTTCAACAGTCAGTCATATCGTCATCATGTGCCATACCGGTTGGCGTAGGCGATCATGTCCCTCCACAATCTTCTATCTACAGTGCATCTTATCAGTTCTGTTGTTGACTGTTTTCCATGCCATGACACCAAACTATCCAGTATTTTCTCTTTTTGCCGTCCGCGATCTCTCTTTCCTTTTATTTTGCCAGTTGTAACCAAGTATTCCAACTTTCCTCTTCTCATGATGTTCCTGAAAAATGTTGATTGCTTTTTTTCTGATGTTTTTTAAGAGCTCCCTTTTTGTGTTAGCCTCTTTGAGAATTTCCTCATTAGCCTTTATAGCCTGTCCAGGGAACTTTCAACATTCTTCTGAGAAATCCCATCTCTGTGGCCTCCAATCGTCTTTTCATTTGTTTGTCTACTGCCCATGCCTCGCTTCCATAGGTCAGAATTGGTTCTATATAGCACCGATGAACTCTCTTTCTCATTTCTATTGACATAGATTTGTTACATAAGATATTTTTCATTTTCTGAAATGCTATTTTGGCCTGAGTTACTCTGCTTTTTATTTCCGTGGTGCATCTTCAATCTGATGTTATTATTGTGCCCAAGTATTTGACGCGTTGCATTTGTTTCAAATTTGTCCCTTTTATTTTTATGCTGCATGCTGGTGATGATTGTTTCTTCGATATATCCATTACTTCTGTTTTCTTACTATTCAGACTGAGACCTTTCTTGTTGCTTTCTTTTACTATTATATCTATCATTTCCTGTAGTTCATTCTCTGTCTCTGCTATTAAGACTGTGTCATCCGCATATCGCAAATTATTTACGTTGTGACCGTTGACTTCAATTCCTTTTTTGTCTACTATTGACCTCATAATATGTTCGCTGTAAAGTGAAAACAAATCCGGCGACAGAACACAGCCTTATCTGACTCCTTGTTTTATAAGTTGAAATTATCCTGTTTGGTTGTTAATTCGTATAGCTGCTGTTTGTTGCCAGTACATGTTTTTTATGATTCGCAGATCCTTGCCATCAGTGTTTAATTTCTCCAGCATATTGATTATTTCCACATGCTTTACTTTGTCAAATGCTTTCGTGTAGTCTCTAAAGCACATATATAGATCTTTCTTTACCTCTATAGATCTTTATATCAATGTTCTTAAGATGTATATTGCATGTCAGTCATATAGGTTAATAATTTCAACTGTCAGTCATAGAGGTCAATAATTTCAATAGACAGTTAAAGAGGTTAACAATTTAAACAGCATGTCATATAGATCAATTATTTCAACAAACTATTTTAGGTCAATAATTTCAACAGCTATTCATAGAGGTTAATAATTTGAACAGACATAGAGGTCAATAATTTAAACAGACAGACATAGAGGTCAATAATTCAAACAGACAGACATAGAGGTCAATAATTTAAACAGACAGACATAGAGGTCAATAATTTAAACAGACAGACATAGAGGTCAATAATTTAAACAGACAGACATAGAGGTCAATAATTTAAACAGACAGACATAGAGGTCAATAATTTAAACAGACAGTTAAAGAGGTTAACAATTTAAACAGCATGTCATATAGATCAATTATTTCAACAAACTATTTTAGGTCAATAATTTCAACAAACAGTCATGGAGGTCAATTATTTAAACAGACTATTTCTTTCTATCTCTCTCTCTGCGATCAAGATTCAATCAGAGTAGGATTCCAGACTCTCACATGAAGACAGCTGTCTGTTTAAGTGAATTGATCGACCCCACAGACAGAACATCATAATTAGAGTCTGTTAGATCCACTCTGATTGAATACCTGTTAAAACATTGCACTGTGTTCTGCGCCAGTGGCCCAGTGCATCCGATTTCAGCCAACTTTTATTCAGGTTTGCTTTCCTTAGCCTTTGATTGTCCCCAATCTTCCTGCAAGGCAGCAGATTGTCTTTTCTGTATGGGGATTCTGCCCTTAGATGGTCGGCCCTCCCAGGTTGACGAGCACCATCTGCCCGAGTCACTAGAGGTGACTAACACAGACATGCACACATAAAGATATGAGATGTGACCAACACAGACATGCACACAGCGATACGAGGCATGACTAACACTGACAGACACCAAGATATGAAATATGACTAACACAGATACACACACTAAGATATGAGATATGACTAACACAGACACACACACACACTAAGATATGAGACGTGACTAACACAGACACACTCTAAAATATGAGATATGAATAACACAGATACACACACTAAGAAATGAGATATGACTAAACAAAGTCATGCACACACAAATTTATGGGACATGACTAACATAGACATGCACACACAAAGGTATGAGATGTGACTAACATAGACATGCACACACAGATATGAGATATGACTAACATAGACATGCACACAAAGATATGAGATATGATTAACACAGACATGCACACACAAATATATGACACATGACTAACACAGATACATACTAAGATATGAGATATGATTAAACACAGACACACACAAAGATATAAGATATGATTAACACGGACACCCATCAAGATAGAAGATATGACTAACATGACACACACCAAGATATGAGCCATGGCTAGCACACACACACAAGCTAAGATATGAGCAATGGCTAGCACAGAAACACACCAAGATATGAGCCATGGCTAGCACAAAAACACATTAAGATATGAGTCATGGCTTCACTGAAACACACTAAGATATGAGCCATGGCTAGCACAAAAACACACCAAGATATGAGCCATGGCTAGCACAGAAACACACCAAGATATGAGTCATGGCTAGCACAAAAACACATTAAGATATGAGCCATGTCTAGCACTGAAACACACCAAGATATGAATCATGGCCAGCCCAGACACACACCAAGATATGAGCCTATAACAGACTATTTGAGGTCAATGATTACAACAAATAGACATAGAGGTCAATAATTTCAACATACATTCATAGAAGTTAATAATTTCAACATACAGACATAGAGGTTAATAATTTCAACATACAGACATAGAGGTTAATAATTTCAACAGACAGACATAGAGGTCAATAATTTCAAGACAGACATAGAAGTCAATAATTTCAAGACAGACATAGAGGTCAATTATTTCAACAAACAGACATAGAGGTCCATAATTTCAACAGACAGACATAGAGGTCAATAATTTAAACAGCCAGACATAGAGGTCAATAATTTCAAGACAGACATAGAGGTCAATTATTTCAACAAACAGACATAGAGGTCAATAATTTCAACAGACAGACACAGAGGTCAATGGTTTCAACAGACAGACACAGAGGTCAATAATTTCAACGGACAGACATAGAGGTTAATAATTTAAACAGCATGTCATATAGATCAATTTTTTCAACAGACTATTTGAGGTCAATGATTTTAACAGACAGACATACAGGACAATAATTTCAACAGACAGACATAGATGTCAATTATTTCAATAGACAGTCATAGAGGTCCATGATTTCAACAGACTATTTGAGGTCAATTATTTCAACAGACAGTCATAGAGGTCCACGATTTCAACAGACTATTTGAGGTCAATTATTTCAACAGACAGTCATAGAGGTCCACGATTTCAACAGACAGTCATAGAGGTCCATGATTTCAACAGACAGTCATAGAGATCCACGATTTCAACAGACAGTCATAGAGGTCCACGATTTCAACAGACAGTCATAGAGGTCCATGATTTCAACAGACAGTCATAGAGGTCCATGATTTCAACAGACAGTCATAGAGGTCCATGATTTCAACAGACTATTTGAGGTCAATGATTTCAATAGATAATCATGTGGGTTAAATTGTACTTTTAATGCACTATTGCGCTGCCCATAAAATCCTTGACCAGATTACTTTCAAGTTCATGTTTTGACCATCCCCATAGGGGTTCATTATCTTAACCAACGTGCCATAAGGGTTAATAATTTTTACCAGACTGTTGTAGGGTTTTATAATCTTTACTAGGCTGTTGTAGGGTTGTATAATCTTTACTAGGCTGTTGTAGGGTTTTATAATCTTTACCAGACTGTTGTAGGGTTTTATAATCTTTACCAGACTGTTGTAGGGTTTTATAATCTTTACCAGACTGTTGTAGGGTTTTATAATCTTTACCAGACTGTTGCAGGGTTTTATAATCTTTACTAGGCTGTTGTAGGGTTTTATAATCTTTACTAGGCTGTTGTAGGGTTTTATAATCTTTACCAGACTGTTGTAGGGTTTTATAATCTTTACTAGGCTGTTGTAGGGTTTTATAATCTTTACCAGACTGTTGCAGGGTTTTATAATCTTTACCAGACTGTTGCAGGGTTTTATAATCTTTACTAGGCTGTTGTAGGGTTTTATAATCTTTACCAGACTGTTGTAGGGTTTTATAATCTTTACTAGGCTGTTGTAGGGTTTTATAATCTTTACCAGACTGTTGTAGGGTTTTATAATCTTTACTAGGCTGTTGTAAGGTTTTATAATCTTTACCAGACTGTTGTAGGGTTTTATAATCTTTACCAGACTGTTGTAGGATTTTATAATCTTTACCAGACTGTTGTAGGGTTTTATAATCTTTACCAGACTGTTGTAGGGTTTTATAATCTTTACTAGACTGTTGTAGGGTTTTATAATCTTTACCAGACTGTTGTAGGGTTTTATAATCTTTACCAGACTGTTGTAGGGTTTTATAATCTTTACTAGACTGTTGTAGGGTTTAACGGCCTTCAGATGACTAACGTATGAGTTAATGTTTGCCAGACCACGTGATTGCTACTGTGGTTCGCTTACCACATTAAGGGTATATAATCTTTACCAGACCCGCCAAAAATGTTTATCTGCACCTTATCACTGTTGATTTACATTCTACACCTAAAACAACAGAGGTTTGAAATCTTCACATAACTACCACATGGAATGTTAGAAACTGCTGGATTTGTTCATTGTTTCCACAACATTAATGGGGCTTTCAGATGTTAATGAATCAAGCAAACTTGCCAAAGAGTCGTTTAGTTGAAGAGATCACCAAGAAAGTCTATATAATACATCATCATGTGCCATACCGGTTGGCGTAGGCGATCATGTACTTCCACAACCTTCTATCTACAGTGCTTCGTATCAGTTCTGTTGTTGACTACTTTCCATGCTATGACACCAAGCTATCCAGTATTTTCTCTCTTTGTCGCCCGCGATCTCTCTTTCCTTTTATTTTGCCAGTTGTAACCAAGTATTCCAACTTTCCTCTTCTCATGATGTGCCCACAAAATGTTGATTGTTTCTTTCTGATGTTTCTTAGCAGTTCACTTTTGTGTTGGCCTTTTTGAGAACTTACTCATTGGTCTTTTTATCTGTCCAGGGAACTTTCAACATTCTTCTATTAAATCCCATCTCTGTGGCCTCTAATCGTCTTTTAATTTGTTTGTCTGCTGTCCATGATTCGCTTCCATAGGTCAGATTTGATTCTATATAGCACCGATGAACGCTTTCTCATTTCTATTGACTTAGATTTGTTGCATAAGATATTTGTCATTTTCTGAAATATATAATACAACCGAACTTCTAAAGTGCAATCCACATTATCACATTGCCAAAAGATTAAACAAGTTTTTCTACATTTACCAAAAGAGGCTAGATCATTTTTCTGGGTACAACAGGGTTAAGATTTAACAGGATTTTGCTGATGCCAATGGGTTAATAGCCGCGATTGCTCAGTGGTTAGTGAACTGGACTACAAAGGACAAGAGGTAAGGTTCGATCCCAATCGATCGCTTCCGGTTCACCCAGCCTTTAATGGGCACCTGATTTTTTTTCTTGGGAAAGTAAAGCGGCACGGGCGTAATACCGACCACATTACCCCAAAAATCATGTGCCGAAGGTCTGTCAAACCTATGATCACTAACACCATATTCCCTATACGCCACTTGGCGTGACGGGGGCTCTTTACTTTACTAATGGGTTAATACATTTACATGGAATCATGGTCGCAGAAGAAGAAGAACTGACATGGAATGTTGCAGGAATTTATGGTTTATTTTTCCTGTCTATGTTGCAAGTGTAGATGGCTGAACATGATTTTTAAAAAGTCGCTGCAGTTGTAGATTCGTGTCAGTTATTACAGCTTCCATAGTATTTTGAATTTATAGATGGTCATACATTTCTACATGATGTTGCAATTATCGATGGTCATACATTTCTGCAGGATGTTGCAGTTATAGATGGTTACACATTTCTACATGATGTTGCAATTATCGATGGTCATACATTTCTACATGATGTTGCATTTATAGATGGTCATACATTTCTACAGGATGTTGCAATTATCGATGGTCATACATTTCTACAGGATGTTGCAGTTATAGATGGTTACACATTTCTACAGGATGTTGCAGTTATAGATAGTCATACATTTCTACAGGATGTTGCAATTATAGATGGTCATACACTTCTACAGGATGTTGCAATTATAGATGGTCATACATTTCTGCAGGATGTTGCATTTATAGATGGTCATGCATTTCTACAGGATGTTGCAATTATAGATGGTCATACATTTCTGCAAGATGTTGCATTTATAGATGGTCATACATTTCTACAGGATGTTGCAGTTATAGATAGTCATACATTTCTACAGGATGTTGCATTCATAGATGGTCATACATTTCTACAGGATGTTGCAATTATAGATGGTCATACATTTCTGCAGGATGTTGCAGTTATAGATGGTCATACATTTCTACAGGATGTTGCAGTTATAGATGGTCATACATTTCTACAGGATGTTGCAGTTATAGATGGTCATACATTTCTACAGGATGTTGCAGTTATAGATGGTCATACATTTCTACAGGATGTTGCAGTTATAGATGGTCATACATTTCTACAGGATGTTGCAGTTATAGATGGTCATACATTTCTGCAGGATGTTGCATTTATAGATGGTCATGCATTTCTACAGGATGTTGCAATTATAGATGGTCATACATTTCTGCAAGATGTTGCATTTATAGATGGTCATACATTTCTACAGGATGTTGCAGTTATAGATAGTCATACATTTCTACAGGATGTTGCATTCATAGATGGTCATACATTTCTACAGGATGTTGCAATTATAGATGGTCATACATTTCTGCAGGATGTTGCAGTTATAGATGGTCATACATTTCTACAGGATGTTGCAGTTATAGATGGTCATACATTTCTACAGGATGTTGCAGTTATAGATGGTCATACATTTCTACAGGATGTTGCAGTTATAGATGGTCATACATTTCTACAGGATGTTGCAGTTATAGATGGTCATACATTTCTACAGAATGTTGCAGTTATAGATGGTCGAAAATTTCTACAGGCTGTTGCAGATATAGATGGTCATACGTTCCTACAGGATGCTGCAATTATAGATGATCATTCATTTCTACAGGATGTTGCAATTATAGATGATCAACCATTTCTACAGGATGTTGCAGATATAGATGGGCATACGTTCCTATAGGATGTTGCAATTATAGATGATCATACATTTCTACAGGATGTTGCAGTTATAGATGGTTACACATTTCCACAGGATGTTGCAGTTATAGATGGTTACACATTTCCACAGAATGTTGCAGTTATAGATGGTTACACATTTCCACAGGATGTTGCAGTTATAGATGGTTACACATTTCCACAGGATGTTGCAGTTATAGATGGTTACACATTTCCACAGGATGTTGCAGTTATAGATGGTTACACATTTCCACAGGATGTTGCAGTTATAGATGGTTACACATTTCCACAGGATGTTGCAGTTAGATTAATACGTTTCCAAACGATGTTGCATGTGTACAAGTTCATGAGATGTTGCAGGTGTAGATGTTTAAAACGTTCTTTAAGAGATGTTGCAGGTGTAGTTGGGTTAATAAGTGTCCACACGAAGCTGCATCAACGAATTAATAATTTTCTTAGAGATAGCATTAGCTTCGATGACTTCCAAATTAAAAAGAAATCTGTATTCAGAAACCGTGAAAAAACACTTCACGACATCATTTTGCTGAAGAACACATTGAGCATTACGTTGGTCTGCCTTGAATACAACTATACTGGTTTGAGCATTTGTTAACCTGCCTTGAATACAACCATACTGGTTTGAGCATATGTTGACTTGCCTTGAATACAACTATACTGGTTTGAGCATATGTTGACCTGCCTTGAATACAGCCATACTGGTTTGATCATATGTTAACCTGCCTTGAATACAGCCATACTGGTTTGATCATATATTGACCTGCCTTGAATACAACTATACTGGTTTGAGCATATGTTGACCTGCCTTGAATACAACCATACTGGTTTAAGTATCCATAGGTCTGCCTTGAATATAACCATACTGGTTAGACAATATAGCACTGTAACACAATAAGATAATAATAATAATTTTGAAGAAAATGTTCGGAGGTCTTTGTTCTATACAGTAGCGGCCTCGACCTTTTCACAAGGATGGTTTGACCTGTTAACTAGTCACTCCAGCAGTAGATGTTCATACAGAACTAGAAAATCGTTTCTCTGTAAATGGCTTTTCCTTTCAGTAATTTCCTGTTCTGCTTTGTCTCTGTTATTGTTGTCAAGGTCACACATGCGCCCTGTAGTGCTTTGTCTGTGCTGTTGTCTCAGAGAACCCATTCTGTGGACAAATATAATTACATTGCGATAACGTCGCGTGTTTTGGTCTAGAGTTTCAGATAACAGAATTTGTTGGTATCAATTTGGTTGGTGACAGAGAGTTAAGGCAAGGATAGAACTTCTGCACAGAGAGAGGGAGAGTGAGAATGAGATAGATAATAGAGAGGAGGAGACGGCGCGAAGAAGAAGATGGATCTGAATTTATATTTTAATAAAGATATATGTTGTAAAAGAGTTTTTAAATGTTATGTAGAGCCAGTCTTAACATATTGATGTGAATCATGGACAATAGGACAACAAACAAGAAAATCACTGGAATCTGTAGAAATGTGGTTTTACAGAAGAATGTTGAGAATACATGGACAAGAAATAACATGCACAAGAAATTGGTAATACTATTTAGAAGAGTAATGAAAATGTTCTGAAAGAGGCCAAAGCAAAAAGAGAGCTAATTTCCAATATTAGGAAGAAACAATCATCATTTTTGGCCACGTAGAAGAGAACAACTGGAATGTATTGTGACAACTGGGAAAATTGCGGGGACGAAGAGAGAGAGGGGAGCAAAGTGAAAAGATGCCAGACAGCTTAAGAGAATGGCTTGACAGAAGGTCAACAACAGAAATGATAAATAGCTGCCGAGATCGGAAGTTGTGGAGAGACATGATCACCTACACCATCAGGCCCGGTACTTGATGATGATGATGATTGCAGAGAGTTAAAGCAAGGATAGAACTTTCGCACAGAGAGAGGGAGGGAGAGAGAGAGAGAGAAAAATGAGAGAAAATGAGATAGACAATAGAGAGGCTGAGACGGCGCGAAGAAGAAGATGGATCTGAATTTGTATTTTAATAAAGATATATGCTGTATGTGTGAAATGACAGGTGTAAAATGGCAGGTTGTATGCGTGAAATGACAGGTGTAAAATGGCAGGTTGTATGCGTGAAATGACAGGTGTAAAATGACAGGTTGTATGCGTGAAATGACAGGTGTAAAATGACAGGTTGTATGCGTGAAATGACAGGTGTAAAATGACAGGTTGCATGCGTGAAATGATAGATTGTGTGTGAAATGACAGGTCGTGTGTGTGAAATGACAGGTTGTATGTGTGAAATGACAGGTCGTGTGTGTGAAATGACAGTTTGGATGTGTGAAATTCTTCTTCTACTTCTGTGATCATGACGTCATTCAGACTGGGACTCCGGACTCTCTTATGAAGTCAGCTGTCTGTTTCAGTGATTCGGTTGCCCCATATAGTTTCTCTTCCAGGGAGGTGGGTGTGGACCACATTGTCCTTCTCAGGTCTGTGTACTGGGGGCAATCCTGTAGGACATGTTCAATCCTGTAGCACATACTCCTCAATGATTGAACATACTCCACAATTATTGAACATACTCCACAATGATTGAACATACTCCACAATGATTGAATATACCCCACACAAATCGACCATACACCTCAATGATTGAACATATTCCACAATGATTGAACATACTCCACAATAATTTAACATACTCCACAATGATTGAACATAATCCACAATGATTGAACATACTCCACAATGATTGAACATACTCCACAATGATTGAACATACTCCACAATGATTGAACATACTCCACAATGATTGAACATACTCCACAATGACTGAACATATTCCACAATGATTGAACATACTCCACAATGATTGAACATACTCCACAATGATTGAACATACTCCACAATGATCGAACATACTCCACAATGATTGAACATACTTCACAATGACTGAACATACTCCACAATGATTGAACATACTCCACAATGACTGAACATACTCCACAATGACTGAACATACTCCACAATGATCGAACATACTCCACAATGACTGAACATACTCCACAATGATTGAACATACTCCACAATGATTGAACATACTCCACAATGATTGAATATACTCCACAATGATTGAACATACTCCACAATGATTGAACATACTCTACAATGATTGAATATACCTCACACAAATCGACCATACTCCTCAATGATTGAACATATTCCACAATGATTGAACATATTCCTCAATGATTGAACATACTCCACAATTATTGAACATACTCCACAATGATTGAACATACTCCACAATGATTGAATATACCCCACACAAATCGACCATACACCTCAATGATTGAACATATTCCACAATGATTGAACATACTCCACAATAATTTAACATACTCCACAATGATTGAACATACTCCACAATGATTGAACATACTCCACAATGATTGAACATACTCCACAATGATTGAACATATTCCACAATGATTGAACATACTCCACAATGATTGAACATACTCCACAATGATTGAACATACTCCACAATGACTGAACATATTCCACAATGACTGAACATACTCCACAATGACTGAACATACTCCACAATGATCGAACATACTCCACAATGACTGAACATACTCCACAATGATTGAACATACTCCACAATGATTTAACATACTCCACAATGATTGAACATACTCCACAATGACTGAACATACTCCACAATGATTGAACATACTCCACAATGATTGAACATACTCCACAATGATTGAACATACTCCACAATGATTGAACATACTCCACAATGACTGAACATACTCCACAAGGACTGAACATACTCCATAATGATTTAACATACTCCACAATGATTGAACATACTAGACAATGACTGAATATACTCCACAATGATTGAACATACTCCACAATGATCACTTACCTGATCGGCTGTTTAATGTTCAATAAATCCTTCCACTCTTCAAGTCGATGACGTCTACGTCTCCTCTCACAACACAACCACAGCAGGGCTCTCCTGAACTTTCTGGACATGAATGACACAAAATGTATGATATTACTAATCTTAATACATGACATCAAACAAAATGTATGATATTACTAATCTTAATACATGACATCAAACAAAATGTATGATATTACTAATCTCAATACATGACATCAAACAAAATGTATGACATTACTAATCTTAATACATGACATCAAACAAAATGTATGACATTACTAATCTTAATACATGACATCAAACAAAATGTATGATATTACTAATCTCAATACATGGCATCAAACAAAATGTATGATATTACTAATCTCAATACATGACATCAAACAAAATGTATGATATTACTAATCTCAATACATGACACCAAACAAAATGTATGACATTACTAATCTTAATACATGACATCAAACAAAATGTATGATATTACTAATCTTAATATATGACACCAAACAAAATGTATGACATTACTAATCTTAATACATGTCATTAAACAAAATGTATGATATTACTAATCTCAATACATGACATTAAACAAAATGTATGACATTACTAATCTTAATACATGACATCAAACAAAATGTATGATATTACTAATCTGAATACATGACATCAAACAAAATGTATGATATTACTAATCTTAATACATGACATCAAACAAAATGTATGACATTACTAATCTTAATACATGACATCAAACAAAATGTATGACATTACTAATCTTAATACATGACATCAAACAAAATGTATGACATTACTAATCTTAATACATGACATCAAACAAAATGTATGATATTACTAATCTCAATACATGGCATCAAACAAAATGTATGATATTACTAATCTCAATACATGACATCAAACAAAATGTATGATATTACTAATCTTAATACATGACACCAAACAAAATGTATGACATTACTAATCTTAATACATGACATCAAACAAAATGTATGATATTACTAATCTTAATACATGACACCAAACAAAATGTATGACATTACTAATCTTAATACATGTCATTAAACAAAATGTATGATATTACTAATCTCAATACATGACATTAAACAAAATGTATGACATTACTAATCTTAATACATGACATCAAACAAAATGTATGATATTACTAATCTTAATACATGACATCAAATAAAATGTATGATATTACTAATCTTAATACATGACATCAAACAAAATGTATGACATTACTAATCTTAATACATGACATCAAACAAAATGTATGACATTACTAATCTTAATACATGACATCAAACAAAATGTATGACATTACTAATCTTAATACATGACCATCAAACAAAATTTATGACATTACTAATCTTAATACACGATATCAAACAAAATGTATCAGATATATCTTCCCTTGACTATGAAAGGCAAATGAGGAAGGAAAGAAGAAGAAGAAAGGTGATAATAACTGCTTGCATGCGTTCACCTTATGATTAAAGAGGACAATTCTTCATCATCATCATCAAGTACCGTGCATGCTGGCGTAGGTGATCATGCCTCTCCACAACTTTCGATCTCGACAGTTATTTATCATTTCTGTTGTTGACCTTCTGCCAAGCCATCCTCTTAAGCTGTCTGTTATCTTTTCTCTTTGCTTTCCTCTATCTCTTTGTCCCTCAATTTTCCCAGTTGTTACAATATATTCCAGTTGTTCCCTTCTCATTACATGGCCAAAAAATGAAGATGGTTTCTTCCTAATATTGGAAATGAGCTCTCTTTTTGCTTTGGCATTTTTCAGAACGTTTTCATTACTCTTCTTAGCTGTCCATGGTATTCTCAATATTCTTCTGTAAAACTACATTTCTACAGATTCCAGTGATTTTCTTATCTGTTGTCCTATTGTCAATGATTCACATCCATATGTTAAGACTGGCTCTACATAACATTTAAGAACTATTTTTCTTGTTTCTATTGTCAAAAATGGATTGTATAGCATCTTCTTCGTTTTTTTTTTAAAGCTGCTTTTGCCTGAGCCATTCTGCATCTCCCCTCTGTTGTACATCTACCATCTCACCTCTGTTGTACATCTTCCAGCTCATCTCTGCGGTACATCTACAATCTCACCTCTGTTGTACATCTACCATCTCACCCCTGTTGTACATCTTCCAGCTCACCTCTGTTGTACATCTACCATCTCACCCCTGTTGTACATCTTCCAGCTCACCTCTGTTGTACATCTACCATCTCACCCCTGTTGTACATCTTCCAGCTCACCTCTGTTGTACATCTACCATCTCACCTCTGTTGTACATCTACCATCTCACCTCTGTTGTACATCTACCATCTCACCTCTGTTGTACATCTTCCAATTCTTCGTCTGTGGTTAAAAGAACGTTAAATGGACGTATGTGTGTTGTGTTCTAGTTACATTAGAACTGTGATATCTGCACCTTTCGGCCCAACATATTCGAGTTCAGCACGCCATTTATGAGTACCGGGTTGTCTTCCCTCTAGTGGAACAAAAGCGCTTGCGACCTGGGGTCGCAATAGCAGGGTCGGCTCACCTAGAGTTCTACATTATTGTGGTCTCCCCTGATAACAGTCTGCATCACAACAGACTGGCTAACAGAAGCTAGGATCGCCTTGTTCCATGTAGTGGTGGCTGTTACTGATATAGAAGACGCAGTATTGCAGTACCTCTGGGCTGGACTAGTAGTTTCCCAGCATAGCCTGGGATAGATGAACTCCAACTGCTCCAGTAAGAGCCGGGAATGTCAAGAAAGCCATTACGGCCCGCTAAATCAATGAGTCAAAGGGCACCCTACCCGCATCAACTCGTGGCGTGACGCCAACTCAACTCTTCCCTCTCAATCCTGACTCACATGCTCAGACTAGACTGGATATTCTACTACTAGAGGCACCGCGAAGAGGTGGAGTACTGACTGGATGGTTCTGGTTCACCGATCCTGGCGCAAACCATCAGCTCAGTTGCTGTCTGGTGGCCACCATGACTATCTTGCTAGTTCTCTATTCCTAATCATCTCTCTCCAACCATTCATGTTCTATGTTCTTCTTCCACGTGTTTCTATGTCTACCACTCTCTTTCTTCATTATTTCTTTCCTCGTGTTAAGAATTGGCGGAATGTGCTAGATACAGGACAATGTCATCCATAAATGTAGCAAAATATATCCAAGACTAGAACTAAAATCTTACTTTTATGTGAAAACAAACAGCTGTGGATAACGTTTCATATTCTTAGCTTGGGGGGGGGGGGGACTGGTTGGTCTCGAGGCAAGACGCCGGCCTCTAGAAAGAGAGGTTGTGGGTTCAAATCCCGGCTACACCGGTTGGGATTTTTATTTATGATTTCTCTCTGCGGCAACCACCCCCTGGTCTCAGCAGCGAGGCCCGACTTGAAACGTCAATTACTCATCGACGGAAAAAAAATGTGAGTACCTCCGAAGTCGGAGTTATCTGCCTGTGCGGCGAGGGACCCCTGAGTAGTAGGAGGCGCACGTTATGATCGGACTTGTTTAGTTGACCAAAGAGTAGGAGGAAGGAGGAAAGATTTCCTCCTTCAAGTACAAGAGTTATATAGTAGGATACCACCACTTTCCCATGGTGGAAGGTGGTGGTGGTGGTGGAGCTTCTGTCATGATATATATGTATATATGAATAGGGCTTGTATAGTGCATGAAGAGGGTTGGTGGTTGAGGGGGATTATTACTGAGTCATGTATTGGACATCAGTTTTTCCCGCCAAAGTGACTTCCAATAGGAGCTAGTGTGTGTGTGTGTTGTCCGGCTATAGACCACGCCCACTCCGGAAGTGAAACTACCATATTAGGGAGTAGTGATACGTTAGTTATTTCATACATATGGTGAGTATATATACATATAATAGTAATAAGTTAATAGTTATTATATCCAAGGGACCATAAGGGACCGTAATTAAGATAGATACGGACCATAATCAGTGATATTTAATCAGGTAATTCACGCTGACGACATGAAAGAACGATAGTCTCCTACCGGGTCACATAATGACCCAATCAATAAACCGCTCTCGTGAGAGTAAAGATTTCTTTTTCCCAAGCGGTCTCGCTGCGTCGCTATGCTGACTGGAATTATCGAATTTATAACATAGGTGTAAGAAATATATTAAGATCAAGCTAAGTCCACTAATAGAGGAGATCGAGAGTGTACCCCAACGAGCTTAGGAGGAAAGATAGGTGTAGTACATGTCAGCTGCCTCACAGAGCATGTATATTTGGGAACAGAGCCCCCCCCCCCCCCCAAAAAAAGCCTGTGTGCGTGTTCATGTGTGTGTATGTGCATATTACTCAGAGAGTAAACAAAAGGACCAGTCTTCGGATAGCTTCGCTGACTGATACAAAATGTAATGTTTATTGATGGAGAGGTACCTGTGTTCGTGTGTGGGTCGTAGAACAAGCGGATGAATAGCAGGGTTTGATGGAGAGATGATTGTGTGTTTGTGTGATTCAGTATACAAATAGCTGTATAAATAAATATTGAAGTGATAAGTAGAACGATCAATCGCTCACCCAATATGTCCATACACATTCGTTACATCACTATAAAGTGGTTATCAATATCAACACACCGTAAGCAATAAGAACCACTAAAAGAATCGACCCCAAAACGCGAACTCCACAAACATCTGTACCTATATGATAGTCGTAACTTACCGTTAATGTTATTAATAAAGGTGACGCATACGTGATGTATAACTAAGAGGTCTGCCCTATAGTGGTAGTAAGAGGAATATTATAGATAATCATAGTTGAGCGACGGTATTACGCTAACAAAGGTAAAATGACCGACCTTTCGTATGGTGTACACCGTAACACCCCTACATCTTATACAGTCTGTCATGGTAATGTGATAGAAGAAGAAACTGATGTTTAGGGGTAAGTCCCAAACATATTTTTTGTATTTTCATCATCTAAATAATCGTTTTTAAACCCGGAATTATTATCAGATAGAACGACACATGATAGTGATGGTTAGCTTATTTTTTATTCACATATAGTCGAGTTTGGACTCGTTGTAAAGATAATTTTAAGAGTAGTTATATGTTTAATGTTTAGTTCCTTTAAAAAAAAACAATAAAGCTATTATACTTGTAACTAATCCTGTTTAACATTAAAATAAATACCCCATATTAACAGTATCCAATAGAGCACCCCAGAATGAAACTGTACTAGTACGCTCCAGCGGCCGAAAGAAGGCTATTGTTCCCCACGCGTCCCGGGGATAATTGATATAATTGCTCTCTCGCGAGTGGCGTGTGGCATTGTATAGCACTTGAGGGTTTATTGTGCGTGCACTAAAAAGATGAACACATAGGCGCGTTACTAAATAAACAAGTAATTTACTACTAATAAAAAAAAAAAATATATATATATATAATATACGTTATTTATTTTTAAATCCTTCATCTCGAGACACGCAAATAGATACCAAACAAGATATAGTTTTTAGTATAACAAGTTATTTTCTTTCATCAATGTGCCGGCTTCGTAACTAAGGTATATTTCTGTCTCGCTCTCTCTCTCTCTGTCTGTTTGTGAGTGTATGTATGTGTGTGTGTATGTATGTATAGCTGTATGTTTATAGATTATTCACTCTAGTTCGCTGTTTGTCTAAACCTATGTTATTAGTATAGGATACAAGTCAACAGACTAATAGAACGAATATCTTAATACCTTTTACAGCTCGATGATTAATGACAACGCTGAAAGACACAAAAAAAAAACAAGGCGACCCGGTTAGTTTTAGTCATATTTAGACGTAATCTATATCAAAATATGCGTATTTTAAACCAGTTTTATACTAAAGCAGTTATTTTATAAATAACATTACAGTGTAAACGTTCAGCCGAGTACATATTTTTGTCTTCTATATATATATATATATAAAAGGCGAACTAAAAATCCTAAAAAGCTACTTACATAGTCATTATAGTTAGACACACCGAGCAGGAATTTAGATTCAATGTCCAAAAAGTTAGACCAAATCGCAAAATGTTAGCACCAGAACACAACAATTTAGGCTCATAAGCAAAAAGTCGAGCTGAAAACCTTACAAACCTACTCATATAGGCGTAATAGTTAGACACAATGAACAGGAAGTAATAACAAAAATCCCAAAAGTTACGCCTAAGCGCAAAAAATGTTACCCCCAGAACACAAAATATAGGCTCGTATTAAAAAAGTCGACCTAAAAAGCTTAAAATTCTACACACATAGTCATAATAGTTAGATACACCGAGCAGGAATATAGATTCAATGTCCAAAAAGTTAGACCAAATCGCAAAATTTTATCACCAGAACACAAAATTTAGGCTCATAAGCAAAAATCCGATTTGAAAACCATACAAACCTACTTATATTGGCATAATAGTTAGACACAACGAGCAGGAAGGTATATCCAAAAGCCCAAAAGTTACGCCAAATCGAAAAAAAAAAGGTTACCCCTAGAACACAAAAATATAGGTTCGTATTAAAAAAGTCGACCTAAAAAGCCTAAAAATCTACGCACATAGTCATAATAGTTAGACACAACGAGTAGAAAGTTATAGTCAAGGTCCAAAAAGTTAGGCAAAATCGCAAAATTTTACCACCAAAACACAAAAAATTTAGGCTCATAAGCAAAGAGTCGATCTCAAACCCTAAAAGCTACCCCCATACTCATACTAGTTAGACGCATCGAACAGATAGTTATATCCAAAGTCCCAAAAGTTACGCCAAAGCGCAAAATATTTACCCTCAGAACACAAAAAATGTAGTCTCATATTCAAAAAGGCGAAGTAAAAAGCTACTCACATTGTCATAATAGTTAGACACAACGACCAGGAATTTAGATTCAATGTCCAAAAAATTAGAACAAAGCGCAAAATTTTAGCACCAGAACACACAAATTTAGGCTCATAACCAAAAAGTCGATCTGAAAACCCTACAAATCTACTCCCATACTCATACTAGTTAGACGTGGCGAACAGATAGTTATATCCGAAGTCCAAAAAGTTAGGCCAAAGCGCTAACATTTTACCACCAGAACACACAAAAAATGTAGACGCATATTCAAAAAGTCGACCTAAAAACCCTAAAATGCTACTCATATAGTCATAATTGTAAGACACAAAGAGCAGGAAGTTATATCCAAAGTCCCAAAAGTTACGCCAAAGCACAAAAATGTTACCCCCAGAACACAAAAATGTAGGTTCGTATTAAAAAAGTCGACCTAAAAGCCCTAAAAATCTACGCATATAGTCATAATAGTTACACACAACGAGTAGAAAATTATAGTCAAAGTCCAAAAAGTTAGGCCAAATCGCAAAATGTTAGCACCAAAACAGAAAAAAATTTAGGCGCATAAGCATAAAGTCGAGCTGAAAACCCTACAAAGCTACTCCCATACTCATACTAGTTAGACACAACGAGTAGAAAGTTATAGTCAAGATCCAAAAAGTTAGGCCAAAGCGCAAAATTTTAGCACCAAAACACAAAAAATTAGGCTGATAACCATAAAGTCGATCTGAAAACCATACAAAGCTACTCCCATACTCATACTAGTTAGACACAACGAGTAGAAAGTTATATCCAAAGTCACAAAAGTTAGACCATATCGCAAAATTTTAGCACCAGAACAAATAAAATTTAGGCTCGTATTAAAAAAGTCGATCTGAAAATCCTAAAAAACTACTCATATAGTCATAATAGTTAGACACAAGAGTAGGAAGTTATATCCAAAGTCCCAAAAGTTACACCAAATCGCAAAATGTTAGCACCAAAACAGAAAAAAATTTAGGCGCATAAGCATGAAGTTGAACTGAAAACCCTACAAAGCTACTCCCATACTCATACTAGTTAGGCACAACGAGTAGAAAGTTATAGTCAAGGTCGAAAAAGTTAGGCCAAAACGCAAAATTTTAGCACCAAAACACAAAAAGTTTAGGCTCATAAGCATAAAGTCGATCTGAAAACCATACAAAGCTACTCCCATACTCACACTAGTTAGACACAACGAGTAGAAAGTTATATCCAAAGTCACAAAAGTTAGACCATATCGCAAAATTTTAGCACCAGAACAAAAAAAAAATTAGGCTCGTATTAAAAAAGTCGATCTGAAAATCCTAAAAAGCTACTCATATAGTCATAATAGTTAGACACAAGAGTAGGAAGTTATATCCAAAGGCCCAAAAGTTACACCAAATCGCAAAATGTTAGCACCAAAACACACACACACACACACAAATTTAGGCTCATAACCAAAGAGTCGATCTCAAACCCTACAAAGCTACTCCCAAACTCATACTAGTTAGACGCGTCGAACAGATAGTTATATCCAAAGTCCCAAAGGTTACGCCAAATCGCAAAAAATTTTACCCTCATAACACAAAAAATGTAGGCTCATATAAAAAAAGCGATCTAAAAATCCTAAACAGCTACTCACATAGTCATAATAGTTAGACACAACGACCAGGAATTTAGATTCAATGTCCAAAAAGTTAGAACAAATCGCAAAATCTTAGCACCAGAATACACAAATTTAGACCCATAAGTAAAAAGTCGATCTGAAAACCATACAAATCTACTCCCAAACTCATACTAGTTAGAAACATCGAAAATATAGTTATATCCAAAGACCAAAAAGTTAGGTCAAAGCGCAAACATTGTACCACCAGAACACAAAAAATGTAGGCACATATTCAAAAAGTCGACCTAAAAACCCTACAAACCTACTCACATTGGCATAATAGTTAGACACAACGAGCAGGAAGGTATATCCAAAATCCCAAAACTTACGCCAAATAGCAAAATTTTAGCACTAGAACACAAGAATGTAGGCTCGTATTAAAAAAGTCGACATAAAAAGCCTAAAGATCGACGCACATAGTTATAATAGTTAGACACAGCGAGTAGAAAGTTATAGTCAAGGCCCAAAAAGTTAGGCCAAATCGCAACATTTTAGCACCAACACACACACAAAATTTAGGATCATAAGCATAAGTCGATCTGAAAACCCTACAAAGCTACTCCCATACTCATACTAGTTAGACACAACGAGTAGAAAGTTATATCCAAAGTCCCAAAAGTTAGGCCAAATCGCAACATTTTAACACCAAAACACAAAAATTTAGGGTTCATAAGCATAAAGTCGATCTGAAAACCCTACAAAGCTACTCCCATACTCATACTAGTTAGACACAACGAGTAGAAAGTTATATCCAAAGTCCCAAAAGTTAGACCATATCACAAACTTTTAGCACCAGAACACAAAAATTTAGGCTCGTATTAAAAAAGTCGATCTGAAAATCCTTAAAAGCTACTCATATAGTCATAATAGTTAGACACAAAGAGTAGGAAGTTATATCCAAAGTCCCAAAAGTTACACCAAATCGCAAAAATGTTACCCCCAGAACACAAAAATGTAGGCTCGTATTAAAAAAGTCGACCTAAAAAGCTTAAAAATCTACCCACATAGTCATAATAGTTAGACACAACGAGTAGAAAGTTATAGTCAAGGTCCAAAAGGTTAGCCACGCTATGTTGAATCATATTCAGGGCGCGTAGACATTACCCTGTTCAATAGACCCACTACTAACTGGATAGTGGAGAACTTTCCCACCCCAAGATTTTTATTTATTTCACCTACATGGCTTCTCGGTTGTCTGTCCTTTGTTAAAGTGACAAAGATATTGAATTCCAAAGAGGTTAGGATAAGTACAAGAATAAAAATTTCCAACGCGCTTGTTAAGTCAGTCCCATAAAACTCGGCCTCTGCTATTTCAAAACTAACTTGAAAGTTGTCCTCTACTATTTCAAAAGTTGTCCTTCTCGATTCAAAAGTTGTCTTTGTCAAATCAAAAGTTGTCCTCTACTATTTCAAAAGTTGTCCTTTCCAATTCAAAAGTCGACCTTTACTATTTCAAACGTTGTCCTTCTCGATTCAAAAGTTGTCTTTGTCAAAGCAAAATTTGCCCTCTGCTATTTCAAAAGTTGTCCTCTACTATTTCAAAAGTTGTCCGCTACTATTTCAAAACTTGTCCTCGGCTAAACCAAACACATCATCTAACAACTTCCACTAGTACTACTACTACTACTACAACTTCTACAACTACTTCGTCTACAACTTCCACAACCAACTACTACTACAACTATTACAACTTCCACAAACAACTACTACTACACCTACTACGGCTACAACAACAACTACTGCTACTACAAAAAGCGTACACCAAACGAACACCAGGGCTTTTTAAACTGGGTAGAATTGGATGGAAGGAAAAGAAAACAAACGAGGATGTCTTAAAACAAGACAAATGAAATTTTTGGAGCATGTTAATAGGTGCTGTCTTGTTTTAAGACATCCTCGTTTGTTTTCTTTTCCTTCCATCCAATTCTACCCAGTTTAAAAAGCCCTGGTGTTCGTTTGGTGTACGCTTTTTGTAGTAGCAGTAGTTGTTGTTGTAGCCGTAGTAGGTGTAGTAGTAGTTGTTTGTGGAAGTTGTAATAGTTGTAGTAGTAGTTGGTTGTGGAAGTTGTAGACGAAGTAGTTGTAGAAGTTGTAGTAGTAGTAGTAGTACTAGTGGAAGTTGTTAGATGATGTGTTTGGTTTAGCCGAGGACAAGTTTTGAAATAGTAGCGGACAACTTTTGAAATAGTAGAGGACAACTTTTGAAATAGCAGAGGGCAAATTTTGCTTTGACAAAGACAACTTTTGAATCGAGAAGGACAACGTTTGAAATAGTAAAGGTCGACTTTTGAATTGGAAAGGACAACTTTTGAAATAGTAGAGGACAACTTTTGATTTGACAAAGACAACTTTTGAATCGAGAAGGACAACTTTTGAAATAGTAGAGGACAACTTTCAAGTTAGTTTTGAAATAGCAGAGGCCGAGTTTTATGGGACTGACTTAACAAGCGCGTTGGAAATTTTTATTCTTGTACTTATCCTAACCTCTTTGGAATTCAATATCTTTGTCACTTTAACAAAGGACAGACAACCGAGAAGCCATGTAGGTGAAATAAATAAAAATCTTGGGGTGGGAAAGTTCTCCACTATCCAGTTAGTAGTGGGTCTATTGAACAGGGTAATGTCTACGCGCCCTGAATATGATTCAACATAGCGTGGCTAACCTTTTGGACCTTGACTATAACTTTCTACTCGTTGTGTCTAACTATTATGACTATGTGGGTAGATTTTTAAGCTTTTTAGGTCGACTTTTTTAATACGAGCCTACATTTTTGTGTTCTGGGGGTAACATTTTTGCGATTTGGTGTAACTTTTGGGACTTTGGATATAACTTCCTACTCTTTGTGTCTAACTATTATGACTATATGAGTAGCTTTTAAGGATTTTCAGATCGACTTTTTTAATACGAGCCTAAATTTTTGTGTTCTGGTGCTAAAAGTTTGTGATATGGTCTAACTTTTGGGACTTTGGATATAACTTTCTACTCGTTGTGTCTAACTAGTATGAGTATGGGAGTAGCTTTGTAGGGTTTTCAGATCGACTTTATGCTTATGAACCCTAAATTTTTGTGTTTTGGTGTTAAAATGTTGCGATTTGGCCTAACTTTTGGGACTTTGGATATAACTTTCTACTCGTTGTGTCTAACTAGTATGAGTATGGGAGTAGCTTTGTAGGGTTTTCAGATCGACTTATGCTTATGATCCTAAATTTTGTGTGTGTGTTGGTGCTAAAATGTTGCGATTTGGCCTAACTTTTTGGGCCTTGACTATAACTTTCTACTCGCTGTGTCTAACTATTATGACTATGTGCGTCGATCTTTAGGCTTTTTATGTCGACTTTTTTAATACGAGCCTACATTCTTGTGTTCTAGTGCTAAAATTTTGCTATTTGGCGTAAGTTTTGGGATTTTGGATATACCTTCCTGCTCGTTGTGTCTAACTATTATGCCAATGTGAGTAGGTTTGTAGGGTTTTTAGGTCGACTTTTTGAATATGTGCCTACATTTTTTGTGTTCTGGTGGTACAATGTTTGCGCTTTGACCTAACTTTTTGGTCTTTGGATATAACTATATTTTCGATGTTTCTAACTAGTATGAGTTTGGGAGTAGATTTGTATGGTTTTCAGATCGACTTTTTACTTATGGGTCTAAATTTGTGTATTCTGGTGCTAAGATTTTGCGATTTGTTCTAACTTTTTGGACATTGAATCTAAATTCCTGGTCGTTGTGTCTAACTATTATGACTATGTGAGTAGCTGTTTAGGATTTTTAGATCGCTTTTTTTATATGAGCCTACATTTTTTGTGTTATGAGGGTAAAATTTTTTGCGATTTGGCGTAACCTTTGGGACTTTGGATATAACTATCTGTTCGACGCGTCTAACTAGTATGAGTTTGGGAGTAGCTTTGTAGGGTTTGAGATCGACTCTTTGGTTATGAGCCTAAATTTGTGTGTGTGTGTGTGTGTTTTGGTGCTAACATTTTGCGATTTGGTGTAACTTTTGGGCCTTTGGATATAACTTCCTACTCTTGTGTCTAACTATTATGACTATATGAGTAGCTTTTTAGGATTTTCAGATCGACTTTTTTAATACGAGCCTAATTTTTTTTTTTGTTCTGGTGCTAAAATTTTGCGATATGGTCTAACTTTTGTGACTTTGGATATAACTTTCTACTCGTTGTGTCTAACTAGTGTGAGTATGGGAGTAGCTTTGTATGGTTTTCAGATCGACTTTATGCTTATGAGCCTAAACTTTTTGTGTTTTGGTGCTAAAATTTTGCGTTTTGGCCTAACTTTTTGGACCTTGACTATAACTTTCTACTCGTTGTGCCTAACTAGTATGAGTATGGGAGTAGCTTTGTAGGGTTTTCAGTTCAACTTCATGCTTATGCGCCTAAATTTTTTTCTGTTTTGGTGCTAACATTTTGCGATTTGGTGTAACTTTTGGGACTTTGGATATAACTTCCTACTCTTGTGTCTAACTATTATGACTATATGAGTAGTTTTTTAGGATTTTCAGATCGACTTTTTTAATACGAGCCTAAATTTTATTTGTTCTGGTGCTAAAATTTTGCGATATGGTCTAACTTTTGTGACTTTGGATATAACTTTCTACTCGTTGTGTCTAACTAGTATGAGTATGGGAGTAGCTTTGTATGGTTTTCAGATCGACTTTATGGTTATCAGCCTAATTTTTTGTGTTTTGGTGCTAAAATTTTGCGCTTTGGCCTAACTTTTTGGATCTTGACTATAACTTTCTACTCGTTGTGTCTAACTAGTATGAGTATGGGAGTAGCTTTGTAGGGTTTTCAGCTCGACTTTATGCTTATGCGCCTAAATTTTTTTCTGTTTTGGTGCTAACATTTTGCGATTTGGCCTAACTTTTTGGACTTTGACTATAATTTTCTACTCGTTGTGTGTAACTATTATGACTATATGCGTAGATTTTTAGGGCTTTTAGGTCGACTTTTTTAATACGAACCTACATTTTTGTGTTCTGGGGGTAACATTTTTGTGCTTTGGCGTAACTTTTGGGACTTTGGATATAACTTCCTGCTCTTTGTGTCTTACAATTATGACTATATGAGTAGCATTTTAGGGTTTTTAGGTCGACTTTTTGAATATGCGTCTACATTTTTTGTGTGTTCTGGTGGTAAAATGTTAGCGCTTTGGCCTAACTTTTTGGACTTCGGATATAACTATCTGTTCGACACGTCTAACTAGTATGAGTATGGGAGTAGATTTGTAGGGTTTTCAGATCGACTTTTTGGTTATGAGCCTAAATTTGTGTGTTCTGGTGCTAAAATTTTGCGCTTTGTTCTAATTTTTTGGACATTGAATCTAAATTCCTGGTCGTTGTGTCTAACTATTATGACTATGTGAGTAGCTTTTTACTTCGCCTTTTTGAATATGAGACTACATTTTTTGTGTTCTGAGGGTAAATATTTTGCGCTTTGGCGTAACTTTTGGGACTTTGGATATAACTATCTGTTCGATGCGTCTAACTAGTATGAGTATGGGGGTAGCTTTTAGGGTTTGAGATCGACTCTTTGCTTATGAGCCTAAATTTTTTTGTGTTTTGGTGGTAAAATTTTGCGATTTTGCCTAACTTTTTGGACCTTGACTATAACTTTCTACTCGTTGTGTCTAACTATTATGACTATGTGCGTAGATTTTTAGGCTTTTTAGGTCGACTTTTGTAATACGAACCTATATTTTTGTGTTCTATGGGTAACCTTTTTTTTGCGATTTGGCGTAACTTTTGGGCTTTTGGATATACCTTCCTGCTCGTTGTGTCTAACTATTATGCCAATATAAGTAGGTTTGTATGGTTTTCAAATCGGATTTTTGCTTATGAGCCTAAATTTTGTGTTCTGGTGATAAAATTTTGCGATTTGGTCTAACTTTTTGGACATTGAATCTATATTCCTGCTCGGTGTATCTAACTATTATGACTATGTGTGTAGAATTTTAAGCTTTTTAGGTCGACTTTTTTAATACGAGCCTATATTTTGTGTTCTGGGGTAACATTTTTTGCGCTTAGGCGTAACTTTTGGGATTTTTGTTATTACTTCCTGTTCATTGTGTCTAACTATTACGCCTATATGAGTAGGTTTGTAAGGTTTTCAGCTCGACTTTTTGCTTATGAGCCTAAATTGTTGTGTTCTGGTGCTAACATTTTGCGATTTGGTCTAACTTTTTGGACATTGAATCTAAATTCCTGCTCGGTGTGTCTAACTATAATGACTATGTAAGTAGCTTTTTAGGATTTTTAGTTCGCCTTTTATATATATATATATATATATATAAGAAGACAAAAATATGTACTCGGCTGAACGTTTACACTGTAATGTTATTTATAAAATAACTGCTTTAGTATAAAACTGGTTTAAAATACGCATATTTTGATATAGATTACGTCTAAATATGACTAAAACTAACCGGGTCGCCTTGTTTTTTTTTTTGTGTCTTTCAGCGTTGTCATTAATCATCGAGCTGTAAAAGGTATTAAGATATTCGTTCTATTAGTCTGTTGACTTGTATCCTATACTAATAACATAGGTTTAGACAAACAGCGAACTAGAGTGAATAATCTATAAACATACAGCTATACATACATACACACACACATACATACACTCACAAACAGACAGAGAGAGAGAGAGAGCGAGACAGAAATATACCTTAGTTACGAAGCCGGCACATTGATGAAAGAAAATAACTTGTTATACTAAAAACTATATCTTGTTTGGTATCTATTTGCGTGTCTCGAGATGAAGGATTTAAAAATAAATAACGTATATTATATATATATATATATATATATATAGTTTATTAGTAGTAAATTACTTGTTTATTTAGTAACGCGCCTATGTGTTCATCTTTTTAGTGCACGCACAATAAACCATCAAGTGCTATACAATGCCACACGCCACTCGCGAGAGAGCAATTATATCAATTATCCCCGGGACGCGTGGGGAACAATAGCCTTCTTTCGGCCACTGGAGCGTACTAGTACAGTTTCATTCTGGGGTGCTCTATTGGATACTGTTAATATGGGGTATTTATTTTAATGTTAAACAGGATTAGTTACAAGTATAGTAGCTTTATTGTTTTTTTTTAAAGGAACTAAACATTAAACATATAACTACTCTTAAAATTATCTTTACAACGAGTCCAAACTCGACTATATGTGAATAAAAAATAAGCTAACCATCACTATCATGTGTCGTTCTATCTGATAATAATTCCGGGTTTAAAAACGATTATTTAGATGATGAAAATACAAAAAATATGTTTGGGACTTACCCCTAAACATCAGTTTCTTCTTCTATCACATTACCTTGACAGACTGTATAAGATGTAGGGGTGTTACGGTGTACACCATACGAAAGGTCGGTCATTTTACCTTTGTTAGCGTAATACCGTCGCTCAACTATGATTATCTATAATATTCCTCTTACTACCACTATAGGGCAGACCTCTTAGTTATACATCACGTATGCGTCACCTTTATTAATAACATTAACGGTAAGTTACGACTATCATATAGGTACAGATGTTTGTGGAGTTCGCGTTTTGGGGTCGATTCTTTTAGTGGTTCTTATTGCTTACGGTGTGTTGATATTGATAACCACTTTATAGTGATGTAACGAATGTGTATGGACATATTGGGTGAGCGATTGATCGTTCTACTTATCACTTCAATATTTATTTATACAGCTATTTGTATACTGAATCACACAAACACACAATCATCTCTCCATCAAACCCTGCTATTCATCCGCTTGTTCTACGACCCACACACGAACACAGGTACCTCTCCATCAATAAACATTACATTTTGTATCAGTCAGCGAAGCTATCCGAAGACTGGTCCTTTTGTTTACTCTCTGAGTAATATGCACATACACACACATGAACACGCACACAGGCTTTTTTTTTTTGGGGGGGGCTCTGTTCCCAAATATACATGCTCTGTGAGGCAGCTGACATGTACTACACCTATCTTTCCTCCTAAGCTCGTTGGGGTACACTCTCGATCTCCTCTATTAGTGGACTTAGCTTGATCTTAATATATTTCTTACACCTATGTTATAAATTCGATAATTCCAGTCAGCATAGCGACGCAGCGAGACCGCTTGGGAAAAAGAAATCTTTACTCTCACGAGAGCGGTTTATTGATTGGGTCATTATGTGACCCGGTAGGAGACTATCGTTCTTTCATGTCGTCAGCGTGAATTACCTGATTAAATATCACTGATTATGGTCCGTATCTATCTTAATTACGGTCCCTTATGGTCCCTTGGATATAATAACTATTAACTTATTACTATTATATGTATATATACTCACCATATGTATGAAATAACTAACGTATCACTACTCCCTAATATGGTAGTTTCACTTCCGGAGTGGGCGTGGTCTATAGCCGGACAACACACACACACACTAGCTCCTATTGGAAGTCACTTTGGCGGGAAAAACTGATGTCCAATACATGACTCAGTAATAATCCCCCTCAACCACCAACCCTCTTCATGCACTATACAAGCCCTATTCATATATACATATATATCATGACAGAAGCTCCACCACCACCACCACCTTCCACTATGGGAAAGTGGTGGTATCCTACTATATAACTCTTGTACTTGAAGGAGGAAATCTTTCCTCCTTCCTCCTACTCTTTGGTCAACTAAACAAGTCCGATCATAACGTGCGCCTCCTACTACTCCCCTGTGCACACGGCTGGCAGGAAAAAAAGTGGATTAACACGCACAATTCAGTTCCTAATCTCTAGGGACTTCGTCTGAGGTAAAAGCTGGTGAATGAAAAAAAATCTATCTCAACATTTATCCTCTATTTTAAACCGCTTTCATATCCCTATCTTTCTATTTTCTTTCTTAATTCCGGTATACCACCCCCCCCCCCTCTCCCCACCCCAACTACTATCACTTCCTCTTCACCTCACACTCTAAACAAGGTAACAACAATCACTAACTCCATCACTAACTCCATCACTAACTACATCACTAACTACATCACTAACTACATCACTAACTACATCACTAACTACATCACTAACTCCCCTCCTCAAATTCCCCCACCCCACCCTCCCCAAGTGATGTTTTATCTTTGGAGACTGTTAACACCTGACAAATCGACAAACCACCCTGTTCTCCTCAGACATGCCACATGATAATGATGTGACCTGTAACTATAACCGGGTCAAAGACTCACCTTGAGACGAAGTTGTAGACGAACGGGTTGATGGCGTGGTTGGAGTACCACAATATCCGGGTCATGTAGATCATCGTGAAGTAGCTGACGAAGCTGATCTGCTCAGCGGCGTGGGGAGGTGCGTACAGGCTCCACAAGACTATAATTCTGTGGATGTGGAGGGCAGGTTAATTAGGTACAACAAAAGGTAAATAAGACATATTAATTATGTACAACAAAAGGTAAACAAGACAAATTAATTAGGTACAACAAAAGGTAAACATGACAGGTTAATTAGGTACAACAAAAGGTAAACAAGACAGATTAATTAGGTACAACAAAAGGTTAACAAGACAAATTAATTAGGTACAACAACAGGTAAACATGACAGGTTAATTAGGTACAACAAAAGGTAAATATGACAGGTTAATTAGGTACAACAAAAAGTAAACAGGACAGATTAATTAGGTACAACAAAAGGTAAACATGACAGGTTAATTAGGTACAACAAAAGGTAAACAGGACAGATTAATTAGGTACAATAAAAGGTAAACATGACAGATTAATTAGGTACAACAAAAGGTAAACATGACAGATTAATTAGGTACAACAAAAGGTAAACAGGACAGATTAATTAGGTACAACAAAAGGTAAACATTACAGGTTAATTAGGTACAACAAAAGGTAAACAGGACAGATTAATTAGGTACAACAAAAGGTAAACAGAACAGATTTATTAGGTACAACAAAAGGTAAACGAGACAGATTAATTAGGTACAACAAAAGGTAAACGAGACAGATTAATTAGGTACAACAAAAGGTAAACGAGACAGATTAATTAGGTACAACAAAAGGTAAACGAGACAGATTAATTAGGTACAACAAAAGGTAAACGAGACAGATTAATTAGGTACAACAAAAGGTAAACGAGACAGATTAATTAGGTACAACAACAGGTAAACAGGACAGGTTAATTAGGTATAACAAAAGGTAAACATGACAGGTTAATTAGGTACAACAACAGGTAAACAGGACAGATTAATTAGGTACAACAACAGGTAAACAGGACAGATTAATTAGGTACAACAAAAGGTAAACGAGACAGATTAATTAGGTACAACAACAGGTAAACAGGACAGGTTAATTAGGTACAACAAAAGGTAAACAGGACAGATTAATTAGGTACAACAAAAGGTAAACAAGACAGATTAATTAGGTACAACAACAGGTAAACAGGACAGATTAATTAGGTACAACAACAGGTAAACAGGACAGATTAATTAGGTACAACAAAAGGTAAACATGACAGGTTAATTAGGTACAACAAAAGGTAAACAAAGCAGGTTATTTAGGTACAACAACAGGTAAACATGACAGGTTATTAAGGTACAACAACAGGTAAACATGACAGGTTAATTAGATAAGATAACAGGTAAACAAGAGAGATTAATTAGGTACAACAACAGGTAAATATGATAGGTTAATTAAGTACAACAACAGGTAAACATGACAGGTTATTTAGGTACAACAACAGGTAAACATGACAGGTTAATTAGATAAGATAACAGGTAAACAAGAGAGGTTAATTAGGTACAACAACAGGTAAATATGATAGGTTAATTAAGTACAACAACAGGTAAACATGATAGGTTAATTAGATACAGCAACAGGTTAACTAGGTACAACAACATGTAAAAATGACAGGTTAATTAGATAAACAACTGATAACAACAGATAAACAAGAGAGGTTAATTAGCTACAACAGATAAATAAGATATGTTAATTAGACAGGACAAGAGATGAATGTAGTAAATAAGACAGGTTAATTAAAAGAGCAAACAGATAAATGTGGTAAACAAAACAGGTTATTTAGATACAACAACTGGTAAACAAGACAGGTTGGACTTCGCGGTAAATATGGCATATAGACGGCAGGAATCATTATGGCTGTATCTGAGAAGTGTTCCTTCGTGCAATTTCCTCATTTTCCAAGTCCGGCTTGCTACAGGAGCTCCTGAGGTTAGTGCTCTGTGCACACCGTGAGCTGTGTGTTTCATCCGGATCTTTTTTCGATAATCCGATTGCTTACACTGAATGATGATATCGTGAGGACAGATGACTGTGTTCACTTTCAGTGCGGTTTCACCTTATGTCTTTCGGAGTGTGCCGAGACTGCTGTGATGGGGTCTGCGGCTACCTTTCTTTGCTTGGATCATTCAATGAGATTTTAATTCGGATGATTCCACTGGCACGGGCGGTTGAGCAATTATGGATTTAAATTCGTTTGCAGTCATAGCGGGCCTTCAATTAACTATAACCATAACAAGAGAGGTTAATTAGATAGGACACAATTAGAAGCAGCAGCGGAGAATGGATTGAATAGTTGTTTTTATAGTTCTTCTCCTCTAGTCCCTTATGAGACACTTCGGTTTTCTCCTCTATAATTTTTTTTCTGTGCTTCTTACCCCTCATTTATTTTTACTGTACCCCACTATCAGACATCTCACTCTTAGCGTCTTTTTACACCTGTCAGTCTACTATTCGATTCTTTCTCCTTTGTGTTTGCACACTGACCCCTGTGTTAACTCCTCTGGTTCTGTGTACATATACGCACTTTTTGGCACGATTTTCGACGTTCACGACAGCCGCACTTGGTTACGATTTTATTTTGGATTTCACAGGATAGTTTTATTTATTTTTGTTGTTTTCTTTAACACATTTCGATTGTTTTTGTTTTGGTTGTTTCGTTATCAGTTTTGTGTGTGTGTTTTTATTATTTGTTCCTGATGAAGGCCTATTGAGCCGAAACGTTGTTTAGTCTGTGTCGTCCACTTGTCACGTAAAGCTTCTTACATACCATTTTTTTTATTTTTTTATTTTTCCTTGAATAGTTGTGTAGGGTAGACATGAGCCTACGGTTTATGATTACCGCTATTTACGCTATGTAAAAGAGTTCCTTCAATTATTGACATAAATGATCATACATTTATTAATTACATCATGACATCTAAATTGTTTGCATTGTAAATTGAAAAAAAAACACCCATAATTTTTCTGTTAACATCTCTTAAAGGTTTAAGTTGTTTATGTAAAGACACATTGCAGTGTTTTTATGATGTTTTTTTATATTTAAACTGGCCTCCTTCCTGCCATATGTTACGATAAAGAGAGAATGAAACCGACTTATTAGTTTGACCACTGTTGTCATGGCAACCAGGGAGATCATAGCAGATACAGTGTTGTCATGGCAACCATGGTGATCATAGCAGAAATAGTCTACCTATTACTGAAACACATTACATGGTCGATATATGTCGTTCTACGGTTGTAGTAGGTTTGATCTCCATAGTGGAGTTTCGGTTCGAAGATGGTAGAATAGAGATAAAGGTCAAGGTCAAGTACGAGACTTGAACCGGCGTCTTAGCACGCGAGTTTACACCCATATGTGCTCGGCAGCCTATCCAGTAATTTTCGGAGATGTCTGTATAGTGTCGCCTCAAGCATCGAAACTTAGATGCGAGGCGACATTCCTCACCTTCCCAGGGTAATACCCTGGTACCCATTTCTGCCAACGGCTGGGTCGACCGTGGGGTTATTTTTTTTTTCCCAACCACGAGTACAACTCACACTGCTCTCAGCGAGAATCGAACACGGGTTGTCCGAACGTCGGTAATCCAGTCGGGTGGTTGTTCTATCGACCGCTGCAGGATTTACTTTTGAAGACTGATTAACATCAGCTCTCTAATGTAGATTAGTGCGGTAAAGTCAACCGGATGTTCCACTTAACGGATTAGCACCAGTGCTAGGGTATGCGTTTGGCACAGTTCTTGTTGGAAAGTCACGCGGTGTGATACTACCTTCCCCTGTCGTGAAGTCGATATGCGTCTTACATTGAGGGCTGTTTAATTACCATCTTTTGATTTATTCGGCGCCGATTACTTTCAGCTCCTTACTCGTTGTGTCAATTAAAATTAAGGTTCCTATTTAAGGAATATGCGTCGACGCAACGGTGTTCGTGCGCCATGGCTGCGTTCCTTAGTGTGAATCAAGCGTTATGGGTGCATCCATTGTTGAAAATGTTGTGCAGTCTACGTCATAATGATGGACGATCATATCCCTAATCCGACTATACGTTAAAAAAACAGAAGGGAGGTTGCGATGCTGTTTATGAATATGTAGCACTGATGCGACGTGTGGATCTTCATGTTAAGATGTTGTCTAGGTTCGGGAGAGCTGCAAGGAGATCGGGGAGAGACTTGTTCACCAGTTTACAATAGTTCCACACTGCAGGTTTTGGGGAAGAGGGGGTATCTGAACCCGTATGGACAGTTTGTTTTATGTAAAAAGTAAAAAAAAAAGTAAAGTGCTCCCGTCACGTCAAGTGGCGTATAGGGAAATCTAGTGTTAGTGACCATAATTTGTACAAACCTTCAGCACTTGATTTTTGGGGTAATGTGGTCGGTATTACGCCCGTGCTACTTTACTTTCCCAGAAAAAAAATCCGGTACCCATTTTAGGCTGGGTGAACCTGGAAGCCGTCGGTTGGGATCGAACCCTACCTCTTGTCCTTTGCAGTCCTGTTCGCTAAGCACTGAGCTATCGCGGCTCCCTTTGTTTTATATGTGATGAACATAATCTAACTGACTGACTGACTGACTGATCTCCATAGACATTGAAGCCTATATATTGGCAACGGACTTTAGTTCCTAAGATGGTGGAACTAGTTCATATACTCTCGATCGCTGCAGAAAGTGCATTCGGGGTCTGATTAATCTCAGTTCTCCATTGCACTTTTGTGCGTTAAAGTCAAAATGATGTTCTACTTTATACATCTGCACCGATAAAGCGGAGTCGTACGCCGGCAATATTCCTTTTTAACAAATCAAGTGTTGTGAATGCGACCTTCAACCATTTAAACTTGATCTGCGCTTTACGTCACATTGGTGTTGTTCATGACCGCTGTTGGAATTGCTTGACTTAAGTTATTTATATGTTACTCATTAATGTGAACTGCTTAGTCACGTCAGCCGCAGTTTTATCTCTTTGGGGCATCTGCCGTGTTTTTTTTCGTCGTGGGCTGCATTCACTGGAGTAATCAGGAATCTAAAGGGCGCAGACGTTGTTTGTGCTACGTCATCGTAATGGCTCATTCTATATCCCTAGACCGGCCATACGCTAATCTTACGGTCTGTTGTTTGATGTGCGACGGGGATAATCTGACGACTAACTGTTTGTTTTATATGTTCGTAATTGGAGTAAAAAACGATGGCCTAATATCATCACGTGCTATACATTTTTTTAAAATATGACGATAATCATTTTCGGGAGAACTTGAACTTCCGGTATATGGTGGATAGGCGGCAGGAACCATTGAAGGCTATGTATGAGAAGTGTTCATTGTTGCAGTTTCCTCATATTCCAAGTCTGGCTTGTTGCAGGAGCTACTGAGTTAAGTGCTCTGTGCACACCGTGAGCTGTGTGTCTCATCCGTTTTGATCATATTTCGATATTCCAATTGCTTACGATGAATGATGATATCGTATGACAGGGAACAGTTGGCTGTGTTCACTTTCTGCGCGGTTTCGCCTTTTGTCTTTTGGCGTGTGCTGAGACTGATACGATGGGGTCTATAGTTACCTTTCTTTGTTTGGGAGATGAGATATTAATTCGGATGATTCCACTGGCACGGGCGGTTGAGCAATTATGGATTTTAATTCGTGCACAGTGATACCGAAGGCTTCCATAACCAAAGAACCAATATTGGCAACGGTTTGAAGTACTTGAACTATATCACGGCTATACTAATGGATATGGTGATGGGTTGTAGACAGACATTTAATCCATTGAGCTAGAATGAGATTGTGTTATTTATTCTGATAAAGTATTAGAGGAGTCGCGGTTACAATTGCCTATTCTGGATATCCGACGCAGATTAAAAGGATCAAGGTCAAGCACAAGACTTGAACCGGCGTCTTACCCCTCGAGTTTTCACGCAAAATGCTCGGCCGCATATCCAGAAGTGTTTGGAGACTTCTGGATAGTGTCGCTTCAAACATCGAAACTCACGATGCGAGGAGGCATTCCTCACCTTCCTAGAGTACTACCCTGATACCCATTTCTGCTAGCGGCTAGGTCGACCACGGGAGTATTTTTTTTTCCAACTACGAGTACAATTCACACTGCTTCCAGCGGGAATCGAACACGGGTTGTCCCAAATAGTTTACAGAGGCCCCCAGTCGGATGGTTTCCCAACTATGCTACCGAGGCCCCCAGTCGGGTGGTTTATCAACTAGGCTACCGAGGCCCCCAGTTGGGTGGTTTCCCAACTAGGCTACAGAGGCCCCAAGTTGGGTTGTTTCCCAACTAGGCTACCGAGGCCCCCAGTCGGGTGGTTTCCCAACTAGGCTACTGAGGCCCCCAGTTGGGTGGTTTCCCAACTAGTCTACAGAGGCCCCCAGTCGGGTGGTTTCCCAAATAGTCTACAAAGGACCCCAGTCGGGTGATTTCCCAACTAGGCTACAGAGGCCCCCAGTTGGGTGGTTTCCCAACTAGGCTACTGAGGCCCCCAGTCGGGTGGTTTCCCAACTAGGCTACAGAGGCCCCCAGTCGGGTGGTTTCCCAATTAGGCTACCGAGGCCTCCAGTCAGATGGTTTCCCAGCTAGGCTATAGAGGCCCCCCAGTCGGCTGGTTTCCTAACTAGTCTACCGAGGCCCCCAGTCGGGTGGTTTCCCAATTAGGCTACCGAGGCCCCCAGTCGGCTGGTTTCCTAACTAGTCTACCGAGGCCCCCAGTCGGGTGGTTTCCCAATTAGGCTACCGAGGCCCCCAGTCGGCTGGTTTCCTAACTAGTCTACCGAGGCCCCCAGTCGGGTGGTTTCCCAACTAGTCTACCGAGGCCCCCAGTCGGGGGATTTCCCAACTAGTCTACCCCAGGCCCCCAAAATAAGTCTCAGTTGATACAGTTATATTGATACACTCTACACAAGCCACGAATGCTACGCTGAACAAAATGAAAACACGTCTATCAAATAGAAAAGAAGAAACCATTAAAGGTAAAGTCACACAAGAAATGACAATATTTAATTAAAAACATCAGACACAGTTTGCAAAAATAATAATTATTATAAATGTCAGTCGCTGGACACTGCACGACTTGCTGAGGAGGGGATCTGAGCACCTATGGACATGTTCGGAATGCAATGATGATGACATGCTAATAACTCAATTATTATAAAGAACGAACATTCTGAAATTCTTTAAAAAAAACCACATACACAATTCTGATACACACATAATAACAACCGCAAACAACTGCTACCCTGGTACCCATTTCTGCCAGCGGATGGGTCGACCGCGAGGGTAGTATTTTTGCTTTTCTGACCACGAGTACAATTACCACTGCATCTAGCGGGAATCAAACACAGGTTTGTTCGGTGGTTTTCCCAACTAGGCTACTGAGGTCCCCTGTTTA